>ML782252.1:546229-582602 GCA_009831015.1 Picea engelmannii
CTCATAATGAGGCTACAACCTCTGTTTAGCAAGCTGCAACTTGCTGAGAGCACCAACTCTCTGTTTTTCTCTAGCACCAACTAGAAGGAAGCACCGACTCCCTGGATTCTCTAGCACCAACTAGAAGGAAGCACCAACTCCCTTTGTTCAAGCACCCACTTGAACCTCTGAGAACAACAGTCCTCCCTAGCACCTCCCAACCACCCTGAAATATAACTCTTTGAATCTGAAACTTACTATAGTGATATAATGTTCAACAATGGCTTACCCGACTTATCACTGTTTTGTTGTATCGCGTTGCTCTTTCTGCCACACTGCCTTTCTGCACATCTCACTTCCGTTGTCTGTTCCTCTGTGATTTATCCTCTGTGCGCCATGTCCATTCACTGCACAATTCCTCTTCAGATCAATTCAGCTGCTGCACAATCTTCCTTCTTCACGCATGAATCACTTTCCACATCAACAAACACCACCACTCGAACAACAACAACAGCCACATCTCTTCTCTGTACCGTGTATTTATAGCTTCTATGCATCTTGTGCATGCAGTGTTCGCAATGCCTCTGCATGCTGACTCTGCACCATTATCCTCCACCTCTCGAGTGCTCTATCTGATTATCATCGTGACTCTTCAGCTTCTCTGGTGGTTCACCCCGCATGTCCAGCATCACTGTATGTTATACTGAGATTCCTCAGTCTCTCTGGCAGTTTAAGACTCTTCGTCTTCTCTGAGACAGTCGAACTCTTGATATTCATCGACCCTGATCAACGGTTCATGATCTTGGTGAATCAATGGTCCTGATCTCATCGGGATCTCGCATCTCGTTGTTCCTTCGTTGGATATTTTCGTTACTCCAAGTCGCGATAGGCGAGACTCCGAGATGGAGCTCAGATCAACGGTCCACATATTTTGGTGTATTGACGGTCAGGATCTTATCGTGATCTCGCATCTCATTGTTTCTTCGCTAGAGTTTCTCGTCACTCCAAGTCGCAATAGGCGAGACTCAGAGATGGAGCTCAGATCAACGGTCCATATATTTTGATGTATTGACGGTCAGGATCATTTCGTGATCTCGCATCTCACTGATCCTAAGATGGAGATTTTCGTCACTCCAAGTCGCGATAGGCGAAACTCCGAGATGGAGCTTTATGGTGCTCTGATCTTTCGCCACGCGTCCTCTTGATCCAACGGTCCTTGATTAAATTATGATCTCGCATCTCATTGTTCCTTTGACTTTCCAGTCAGCGAGATGACGATCTCTCGCCACGTGTGATCCCCCGCGCAGATCCAACGGTCCTCCTCTGATCTGGATCCGACGACCTTCTCTCACTACCTCGTGACCTCGCGACTTGGAGTACCCAATGTTTGGACTCTCAACCTGTGAACTCCCGAGTTCGCGAGATCTCTCGATCTCTCGCCACTTGTCCCTCCAGATGGACGGCTATAAATCTCTCGCCACTTCATCGCCTCGCGTCCTCGCGCCTCGCGACTTTGAACACCCAGTACTTGGGCCTTTATCCTGCGAACCCCCCCTGAGTTCACGAGATCTCTCCGATCTCTGCCATGCGTCCTTCCCAGATGGATGGTCCTGATCTTCTCGCCACTTCACTGCTTCGCGACCTTTAACACCAAATCCTCGGCTCTTCCACTCATGAGCTTCCGAGTTCGCTCAGATATAACGCCTGAGATCTATCCTTCTCTTCAACGCGCACTCTTCTTGTTTTTATTCATATCTGACGGCCCTCATGCTATCGGGAATTTTGGATGGGATCCAACGATCAGCGACGCTTCTCCTCCAAGTTTACACATCCTTCTTACTTGGAAGAATTTTGACTCTGCACTAATTTCTCCTGAGCCTACATTGTTCATGTTTGTCCATCGATGCACATTTTGATCCTGCCATATTCACTATTGTACTTGCCATCAATGACAAGCATACGCTATATGTTAAACATTTGCCAATAGACTTGTCATTGATGACTTCCATACACTTAGGGAGAGAATGATTTTGATGAGGGTCGACTACCAACAATTGTTGGGGGATAGGGATTACGTATTGGAGGTTGGCGAGATGTATTACAGGGCACTGAGGGAGCGGGAGAATAAGGTGGACCGACTCACTCATGAGTTGGTGAGCACATGGATATTCTCGGAAGGCACACAGACAACCCTTCAAGAATCAGAGTCTAGATCAGAGGAGCTCCTTGAGGAAATTAGACAGAGATCCACTACATCTATTTCAACAGAGATTCAGATATATCCCTCAGCCACATTATGAGAGGATGTTGGTGATTTAGTAGTGGAGCACCAATTGAGGGAGGAGCATGAGGAGTACCCAGGATCACTGATGAGTATGGAGAGATATGATCCAGAGATACATGAGGATGTCCATAGGTCACAGGGACCACCCTTCACGAGGGGTGTTGAAACAGTTGAGCACACACGTACACATGGGGATTCCAAAGCCAGGGGAAGTTATGAGGACACTTCCATTTGTGTTCCAGGATTGGTTGAACTTCATGTAGAGGATGACCCCCTAGTACACCCGGGATCCAGGATGTTGCAGGTGTATACATGAGATCACATGAGTATGCAAGGGCACATAGTGATGAGTGGTAGTTCATAGAGACATATAGAGTTGTACAATGGGATTCAAAGGGATGCATTGGATTGCAAGGAGGAGATGTGCTTAGTAGAGGATGGAGATTCCTCTCCCTTGTAGTAGTATACAGATCTGGGAGATCACCTTCACCATAGAAGTAGTTGTGTGAGTGATGATGGATGGATAATGATTGACCCGCAGTTAGTGGAGGTACCTACCATTGTACCGGATGGTTGGTGTTCAGTGATGAGTGCAGGCGATTATTTACCATGGGTGTTGATGGATGAGCTTTTGGTTAATTCCTTTGGATTGACCAAAGCATATGATACTTTCAAGTCCTACAATTGATTGCATATATTTATGATAGACTTTCTCGATACTTTCATCATTGACAGTAGCATAGGGGGAGCTAGACAGTGGAAGGGGACATGGAGAGTTTGTAGGCCGAGACCACTTGACAGGAGTGTCTTTATTGCATTCATCAGGATAGGGGTGGATCATCAGCGGTAGACAGTTGAGACCATGGGTGTGATGGGGAATATCCTAGGCCATGGGATAGAGGATATCTCAGAGGTTACGACATATTCAAACTCTCATTGGGATGAGGGTGGAGTGATTTTGACAGTTACCAGTAGGGCACACCAGCAATTAGTGGGGATTGTAAGTGATGAACTTCCAAATTTGACATGGGATCCAGGAGTCCATTTGGTCAATAGTTTGTTTCATCTTATGAGGATCCAGGAGTGGAGGGTCCAGTGTGGATACTTTGAGCAGACAATCATGATAATAGTAGAGCAACATTGACACGATGGTCCCTGTCAGAGACTAGCATGGTACCCTGGGATTACAGGACTAGAAATTTCATTGACTGATGGAGAAGAGTGGACGTTTGCAGGGGGGAGTCACTTTGATTTTCCATTGAGTTTCAGTATTAGGGAGATCACGTTACTGACTGGTGATTCATTGAGGTCTTATAGTACCTCACTATGGCAGCAACATGTTCAGTCGGTGGGGGTCATGTTGAGTTTGGTATGGTTTGGTAGGATAGACCCATTTCGGGTTGAGGCCATGTGTTATTTGCAGGAGACTCATGGTGTTGATATGTTACAGAACTATACTCCATAGGGAATTGTAGTTGACATTCTAATATGGGATCTAGGGATTGGGGTGCTTGGTAGTTCAACGTTTGATGGATTTGAGTTTTGAGTAGAGTGTTTACTCAGGGAGTTGACTGAGATTCCTCAGTCATTGATAATTCTACTCATCAGGAGCATGTGGGTGTCATGTGTGGTGAGCACTTGGAGATACCACATCTTGAGGGGAGTCTACCTTGTGTCACATAGGTGGATATGGGACCCCGGTATCATATGTAGTTGGATTAAGTTATTGCTTGAGGACATGCAATATTCTGGCAGGGAGGACTGTAATGTCCCCATTTTGGGACATTATAACTTTACAGAGTGGTATGCCTACCAGAGTAGCTAGATAGGGGTGAAAGAGAGTTCGGGATATATTGAGGGGTTTTATTGGTCTCAACTTGCATCGTTCATCATTAGGATCCATTCTGCACAACTTGTTTTTGGTTTCGTTGCATTTCGGCAATTTCCGTAATTTTGAGTTATTATGGGTCATATCTTAATTAATTTCACTAAGAAGGTCATAATGGGCATATTACTTGGAGAAACCTATTAGTTTAATAGCTCATTAGAATTGGGAAGAATATAACTACAGGATAAGATGATGAGAAGTGACTTTCAATGGTCGGAGAAGCCATAAGGATGGATAAATCACTTTTTAGAGGTAAAATGATTAATTAATTAAGTGATTTAATCAAGGAATAATAAAATAAATTAAAATTCACTTGGAGGGAAAAGGTCAACAAAAAATTAGGGTTTCAGTAGTGAATTAGGTTTTTGGAAATCTATAAGAGAAGAGTCAGCGACCTAATTCATCATTATGCAGATTATGACTTGTCATTGAGGAGAGAGGTGCTTCTCAGGAGAGATAGTTCAGTGGATTCCAGGAGGAAGACACCAGTTGGTTGATTTTGATGTTGAGAGACACGCCCTAGTTAGTGGGAAGATCACATAGTTCTTCCATCATTCTTCAGCAGCAGTTACGCAGGGTTCAGCAGCAAGGGCGCACTTATCCAGGGTGAGGGCGCAGCTCCTGAGGAGGTTTAGGGAATCGACTTGTCCCATCTAGGGAGAATTCAGAGATTTCCCTCCAACCCATTTGAGAGGAAGGAAAGGCGCATATTTTTCTTGGTTCCTCGTCAGATTCTGACAGAGGAATCATCTGGGGTGCATTTTCAAGACTTGGAAGTGTGGAACTTTTGGCGGATACATTCGAGGTTCCCGAGCGAGAATCAGGTCAGATTCGGGGAAACCCTTCTGACCCATTTCCCAGTAGACCAAGGCAGTCATTTTGAGATACATCTTAGCTGATTCCAATGGTGGAATACTAGGGCACATTTTTCCAGTGAGAGAGGGGCGCATTCCCCCAGGGGGATCCCTCCGGGGTCCAAACCCACCAGTAGAGGGGTCTGATAGTTACCAATACTGAGAACTAGAGCAAGTCGCATCATTTGGGACATTTTCTAGGTCATTTTGAGAGGTATATATGCCAGGGAAAACTTTCCAGACTTCCAGTAGTTACCATACAAGCTTCCATAGTTCCAACGCATCCACTGATCCCACAATGCTCACCTATTCTGGGTATTATCATTTAGTTTGCTTATTGTATTCTAGCTAAGATCCTTTTGTCTTTTGATCTAGCCAAGTGTTGTCATTTTATTTAGCCACATTCAACCTTTGTACTCTGCAGAGATATCATAATATAAACTTTGCAGTCCTTTGTCGCATTTGTTATTTGTATGATCATTTATATGTTGTAAACAATTAATCCTACACACACATTAACAACGTTTCCTAGACTAGGCAAGTCAAGAACATTACAGGATACGGGTGCCATTAGGATATTTTTGTGTAGCAAGGATGCATCTTGGGGTCTTAACCATGGTAAGGGGAGGAAATAAATGGAATCAAGTATTGTATACATATTTTAAGGATATGATCCATGAACAAGGCTTTAAAGTTCCATGTAAACCCTATAAAATGGATTTTCAATCTTCAAGTGGGATATGGGAACCTATTAGAGGTTTTTCATACTAGGGATGGATCTTAGGGTCTTGACCATGGTAAAAGGTAGAAAAAAATTACATATGACCTAAACGAAGCTTCTTGGGCTCATGAGACAAAAGGAGGTCTTAAGCAACTACACATGCCCTTGAGAGGGGATATTTATAAGCCACCATTTGGGATACATGCACCATTAGGAGACTGTATTCATAGGTGATGAGTCTTGATTCCTTAACCATAGCCATATGGAAACCATTAGAAGGGTTTGATTATTGAATTACCGAGCTGAGTTGATGTCGCAAAATCTTCAATTCACCCACCACAAATGTCATGCACCGACCCTGCATAGTGAGCACTAGTGAATGGGGCCAATGTTGAAATTTCTTCAATATATGTCTTTATGCATCGAAGTTTGACATGGTTAGACTAGACACATGACTTGACGGTATGGGATTCTTTCAAGAATCAATGATGTATGATGTCCCCACATGATATTTGAGATCGTCCACATTTGCATCAACATTCATCATCCACCTCTCTTTGTCATCATTCGTCATTCCCTTCTATAGAATCATTGTCAGAACTATCTTGAAATTTTACATGGACCTTACAATACACCCATCACAAATTTCTTCCACCGAACTCACACAGTGAGCAGTGAATGGGGCCAACGTTGAAATTTTTTCAATCTGTTCCCGTATGCATTGAAATTTGACATGGTTAGACTAGATAGTTGACTTGAAGGTATGGGAGGGTTTTTATACATAAGGATGTTTTATGTCCCTGCATAATACTTAAGGAGATTTTGATTATTGAATTACCAATTCGAGTTTATGTCATAGAATCTTCAATTCACCCACCACAAATGTCATGCACCGACCCTACATAGTGAGCAATGAATAGGGCCAACGTTGAAATTTCTTCAAACTGTGCATGTATGCATCGAAATTCAACATGGTTATACTAGACACATGCCTTGACGGTATGGGAGGGTTTCAAGACTCAAGGATGTCTAATGTCTCAACCACATAATATTTGAGATCGTTCATGGTTGCAAAAACGTTCATAATGGGCGTCTCATTGTCAAATGTCGTTGTTTTCATCTGTAGAATCTCTGTTGGAACTCTCTTGAAATGTGATGGAACTTCCAATTCACCCACCAAAAATGTCATGCACCGACCCCGCATAGTGAGCAGTGAATGGGGCCAACATTGAAATTTATTCAATATGTGCGTCTATGCATCAAAATTTGACATGGTTAGACTATACACATGCCTTGACAGTATGGGAGGGTTTCAAGACTCAAGGATGTTTGATGTCTCGGCCACATAATATTTGAGATCATCCATGTTTGAAAAAATGTTCATAATGGGCATCTCATTTTCAAATGTCGTTGTTTCCATCTGTAGAATCTTTTTTGTAACTCTCTTGAAATGTCATGGAAATTCCAATTCACCCACTACAAATATCATTCATCGACCCCACATAGTGAGCAGTGAATGGGGCCAACGTTGAAATTTCTTCAATATGTTCCTGTATGCGTCAAAATTTGACATGGTTAGACTAGACACATGCCTTGACAGTATGGGAGGATCTCAAGACTCAAGGATGTATGATGTCCCCACATAATATTTGATATCATCCACATTTTCATCAATGTTCATCATGCACGTCTCATTGCCAATGTTTTTCATTCCCTTCTATAGAATTGTTGTCAGAACTATCTTGAAATTTCACATGGAACTTCAAATACACCCATCACAAATTTCTTCCATCAACCCCACACAGTGAGTAGTGAATGGGGCCAATGTTGAAATGTTTTCAATCTGTTCCCGTATGAATCGAAATTTGACATGTTTAGACTAGATAGTTTCCTTGAAGGTATGGGAGGGTTTCAATACTTAAGGATGTTTGATGTCCCTGCATAAAATTTGAGATCATCCATGTTTGCATCAACGTTCAATATAATAGATGTATCATTGTCATCATTCTTCATTTCCATCTATAGAATATTTTTCAGAACTCTCTTGAAATTTCATGGCACTTCCAATACACCCATCACAAATGTCATCTTGCACCAACCCTGCATAATGAGCAGTGAATGGGGACAACGTTGAAATTTCTTCAAACTGTGCATGTATGCATCGAAATTCGGCATGGTTAGACTAGACACATGCCTTGACAATATGGGAGGGTTTCAAGACTCAAGGATGTCTGATGTCCCAGCCACATAATATTTGATATTGTCCATGTTTGCAACAACATTCATAATGGGTGTCTCATTGTCAAATGTCATTGTTTCCATCTGTAGAATATTTGTTGGAACTCTCTTGAAATGTCATGGAACTTCCAATTCACCCACCACAAATGTCATGCACCAACCCCACATAGTGAGAAGTGAATGGGGCCAACGTTGAAATTTCTTCAATATGTGCATGCATGCATCAAAATTTGACATGGTTAGAATAGACACATGCATTGACGGTATGGGAGGGTTTCAAGACTTAAGGATGTCTAATGTCCGGGCCACATAATATTTGAGATCGTCTATGTTTGCAACAACGTTCATAATGGGTGTCTCATTATCAAATGTCATTGTTTCCATCTGTAGAATCTTTGATGGAACTCTCTTGAAATGTCATGGAACTTCCAATTCAACCACCACAAATTTCATGCACCAACCCCACATAGTGAGCAGTGAATGGGGCCAACGTTGAGATTTCTTCAATATGTTCATGTATGTGTCAAAATTTGACATGGTTAGACTAGACACATGCCTTGACAGTATGGGAGGGTCTCAAGAATCAAGGATGTATGATGTCCCCACATAATATTTGAGATCATCCACATTTTCATTAACATTCATCATGCACATCTCATTGCCAATGTTTGTCATTCCCTTCTATAGAATTATTGTCGGAACTATCTTGAAATTTGACATGGAACTTCAAATACACCCATAAAAAATGTCTTCCATCGACCCTACAAAGTGAGCAGTGAATGGGGCCAACGTTGAAATGTTTTCAATCTATGCCCATATGCATCGAAATTTGACATGCTTAGACTAGTTAGTTGCCTTGAAGTTATGGGAGGGTTTCGATACTTAAGAATGTTTGATGTCCCCGCATAATATTTGAGATCATCCATTTTTTCATCAACGTTCAATATAATGGATGTCTCATTGTTATCATTCTTCATTTCTATCTATAGAATCTTTTTCGAAACTCTCTTGAAATGTCATGGCACTTCCAGTACACCCATCACAAATGTCATCTTGCACTAACCCCACATAGTGAGCAGTGAATGGGGCCAACGTTGAAATTTCTTCAAACTATGCATGTATGTGTCGAAATTCGACATGGTTAGACTAGACACATGCCTTGATAGTATAGGAGGGTTTCAATACTCAAGGATGTCTGATGTCCCGACCACATAATATTTAGTATTGTCCATGTTTGCAACAATGTTTATAATGGGCATCTCATTGTCAAATGTCATTGTTTCCATTTGTATAATATTTGTTGGAACTCTCTTCAAATGTCATGGAACTTCCAATTCACCCACCATAAATGTCATGCATCGACCCTGCATAGTGAGCATTGAATGGGGCCAACGTTGAAATTTCTTCAATATGTGCCTGTATGCATCAAAATTTGATATGGTTAGACTAGACACATGCCTTGATAGTATGGGAGAGTTTCAAGACTCAAGGATGTCTGATGTCCCAGCCACATAATCTTTGAGATTGTCCATGTTTGCAACAATGTTCATAATGGGTGTCTCATTGTCAAATGTCGTTGTTTCCATCTGTAGAATCTTTGTTGGAACTCTCTTGAAATATCATGGAACTTCCAATTCACCCACCACAAATGTCATGCATCGACCCTGCATAGTGAGCAGTGAATGGGTCCAACATTGAAATTTCTTCAATATGTGCCTGTATGCATCGAAATTTGACATGGTTAGACTAGACACATGCCTTGACAGTATGGGAGGGTTTCAAGACTCAAGGATGTATGATGTCCCAATATAATCTTTGAGATCATCCACATTTGCATCAGTGTTCATCATGTTGCACCTCTCATTGTCATCATTCGTCATTTCCTTCTATAGAATCGTTGTCGGAACTATCTTGAAATTTGACATGGAACTTCCCTTCTATAGAATTGTTGCTGGAACTATCTTGAAATTTGACATGGAACAGACTATCCATGTCAAATTTCAGTGCATGTCAAATGTGAATAGAGTATCCATGTTGAATTTTGGTGCATACAGAAACATTTTGAAAAAATTTCAACGTTGGCCCCATTCACAGGTCATTGTTTTCCATCATGTACTCTAGCCCTAGTACAATGTATTTTAATAGTTGTTTACTTTAAAATTCGACCGATCAGAAAATTAAAACGAAACGAGGATGAGATGAGATGATATATAGAGTGGGCCTATGAGTGATCTTTGAGTATAAATATGAATGAATGAACTTCTCTTGGTTTCGAGATTAATTTATTATCTACTAAAAAAGGCCAACCACGTGAAGGTGGAAGCTCATATGGCCCCTCCCCCCCCTCACATCACTCTCAATTCCCCAATACCCAAAATATAAAATAGAAAACAAACAAAAGAAACATAGTAATCATGCATAGAAACTACCAAAACAAAAATGAAATAAACCTTAAAAACATGTAATTAACCCACATAATTAAAAATTATTTAAAGAGAATAATTCATACAAATTAAAATATCTAGTTACGTACCTCATCGACCAACGCAAAATTTGTATCATCCTTCTTCTGTATCTTCTTCTTGATCATCCAACTCGATATCTATATCAACATCCAGTTCAAAAACAATGTTGAAAGGATTGATGATATCATCATCATCATCATCATCATCATTAATGTCATTTTAGAGCATATATTCATCGATATCATCATCAAGAACTGGCGCATTGTCTCCTACGCCTGGTTCATCTTCTCCGTCTTCTTTATCTGTCGACCCATATTCTTCCTGCTCTAGCTCTACCTCATCTTCTTATTCAATATCATCTTCCTCTTCTATATTATACTTTACTTGCCTTCCTCTTGGATCATATCTAACAACAAATGACCAATCCCTCTTACCTTGGAACCTTTGAGTAAAAGACTTGTTCACATTGACTTGGAAAAACATAATAGTCATTTGTTTTTTCAAAAACTGTTGTTTCAATCATCAGAAATCTGTTGGCATGTTGAATAACATTTATTTCCTCATCATGTTCATGCATTCATAACCTATACCATTTGACATCGAATAAAACTAATTTGAAGGAATTAAAGTCACACTCAATTATATCATTCAAAAACCCATAGCATTTATTTTCAGATTCTCGAGGGCATCTGTCACTCCTAGAGGAAACATTAGTGACCTGGAATATTGCAGCTATCCCATTATCAGAAGTTTTTCTGGTCTCATCCAACTGTTTGATGAAAAATTTACGACCATTGCGTCAGATAGCCTTGTGGTGTTTCAACTACAATATGCCAGACATGTAAAATATGCATTGTCAATTAATAATAAACAAATTTATATAACTTGGAAAGTATAATATGAAAAAACCACACCTACAGACACATTAATATAATATGAAATAACTAAATCAAATGGGTGAATTTTCTTGCCTTTCCATCTTTCAAACAATATGCTAAATCTATTTCCCTCTGCGTAACATCGGAATCTCCATTACAATGATCTTTTGTAACCAGTTCAGACAGTTCTTTCCATGATAACCTATCGTCGTGATGTTCTTTACATCTATCAATCCATACCTTCATCCAGTCAATATTGTTTGCAATGTATAAATATAGTGCATCCCAATCTTGAGCAACTGACTGATCAAAAAATCACAATTCAACAATATTAAATATTAGTTATAATGATGGTAAATATTAATAAACAATGAAAGAATAAATATTAAATGAGTATGATCATATACACAAAAAACTGAAAAATTTATATTTATTAAAAATATTCACAATTTAATTACCTCTCACTTTCTTCATTGTACCTTTCCCCAACAGCTGCTCCCTTTCAAATTTTTTGATGGAGTTCACATCCCAAATGCAATCCATTGCATGGATAGATTGCGCTGCTAATTTAGGAGGATACTGACTAATATACACCATGGATTCATATACCATATATCCCTCCGCCATAGAACCCTCAGGATGTTCTCTTTGTCTAACCAAAGCCTTCAATAATTTCAAGTTCCTCTCCACCATCCACATTGACCTTGTGTGTACAGGTCCACACATTTCAATCTCCTCAACTTGGTGTATGAGGTAGTGTTCTTGTGCATTGAAAAATGCATGAGGTAAATACTTCTGCATTTCACACATTAGCCGAGGAATTTATCTCTTCCAATACTTTATATCATCTTCATGGATTTATTTTAATGACAACTGTCTACAGATCATGACGCAAGAAAATAACATGTTTCAACAAAACATATAAATACATATTACATTACAAGTAAAATACATGTCATTAAATACAACAAAAATTTGAATTTGTTTTTTTCATATATATTGTAGCTACTTACCTCATGTATTTTCCAAGATCATATATAACTTGTTTGACATTGTTGTCAAAGTCGTTTGGGAGAGATAGAGGTAGAACATACTGTAACAATAAAAATGAATTGTTACTTGTTCAAAACTAGAAAAAAAAATAAAAATCTTGAAAAATGTATACAACCAATATATAAATATGAATACTAAAATGATTAATTACCTTAATGAAAGTATGTCAATCATGTGTTTTTACCCCACCAAATTCACCTTTCTTCGTTAAGTTATTCTTTATGTTTAAACAAAAACCTGTGGGAAATTTAATTTTTTGAACGACCTCTTTTACACCATTGCTTTGTTGCTCTGTTAATAACCATGGAAGGTTATTTTGGTCTCCATCGTTATTTGATCAGATCACACTTTGCATTGCATGATTGGCTTCCCGAATATCATTGCAATTTTTGACATTTTTTTCTTTATACCTCCTGCCATCTATGATTCGCCATAATTTTTTTGTCACATTCTTCTCGATATGAATTGTATCAAATAAATGAACCATTTTTAGGTCCTTATAATAAGGCAACCTCATGAATTGAGTGGGATAACATTTCGTTCCTCGTGGAATCCCATTATTACTACCTTCACGACGACAACATTGATGAAGCATAAAAAATAAAAATAAAACACTATTTATCAAATGCAATAAAATAAAATGAATAATTAAAATAAAATTTCAAAACATGATTCCATTTACAATTCATAAACAAAATGCGTACCTCGAGGATTAATTCTAGCATATGCCAACTTTCATAGGCGATGTGTCATTCTTTGCAGTTTTAGTCCAGTATCTTGTTTCCCATTGAAAAGATCTTTTTCAGTAGTACGATACTTATGGTTCTTAGAGAGGAAGTGTCTATACTCATCAAACACCTCATTTCCTAAACTTTTTGACCAACGAGATTTTATCTTAGGACCACAAATTGGACATGCAAATTTACCCTTTGTTTGAAGACCCGCAACCAATGGATTAATGTGAATTATTAATATATATATATATATATATATATATATATATATATATATATATATATATATATATATATATATATATATATATATATATATATATATATAAACATGTATGACATATTCAATTAATTATATACTATTCAAGTGTGCAATATGGAACGTTACATACCACAAAAATGTGTTAGTCCTGGGGCATCATGAATTGTCCATAAAAGTATTCCACGACATTGAAATCTCTTCTTCCCAATTGGTTTACAGATGTCATACATAGTGATACCCTCCCATAACTTTAGTAGCTTGTCGATAAGAGGCTCGATATAAACATTCATATATTTAACTTGGTACTTACCTAATTGTTTGAAATTACACGAAATTACTACCATGATATGTATATATATACGTAAATAAATAATTAAATAAAGGATGTTATGCAAAAAAAGAGAAAAATGAAAAAATTTAATTTGAAAAATTAATGTAAACAAATACATGGAATAATCATTGTCAACATTATGTGCTCCCTCTTTATTGACATCCAAGGAGAAATTTTATTGTTGATAACAAAAATAGGCCACACTGAGTAAACAGACCGAAGCTCTCCAAATGGATTAACACCGTCAGTTACCAATGAAAGCCTAACATTATGGGGTTCATCTGTAAATTTTGGCCATTTTGTAGCAATTTCCTTAAATGCATAACCATCTGCAGGCATTTGAAGAACATCATCTTCAATTATATTTCATGCATGGTAATCCATAAACTGTGCTATGCTTTGGCACCTGAACAGTCGCTGCAAACATGGAATTATGGGAATATGTCGGAGAACCTTTCGAGGGACCATTTTTGTTACTTGATCGGTTCGATATCTACTGATACCACATACCAGGCATTTTGTTTTCGATGCACATTGTCCATAATATATAATATGATCATGGGGACATGCATCTATACTTTGATACTCCATTCCAATGTCTTTCATAATGGCATGTAAATCTCAATATGTGCGAGGTAAAATATTTGATGAGGGTAACAAAAATTCACCTAACAATCTAAAACGTAAAAAATAAATAGTTAATGTAAAGAATAGTAATTGTAAAAATTGCATTTTTATTTTACACATTAATTAACACTAAAAAAATGGGGAAAAGTCGACCCTTATGTAGATGTGAAGAAACATATTACATACCTTAGGATCTGTGTCATACAAGTGTTCGACAAATGATTCATAACTTTCAATTTCACCATACCTTAGGATCTGTGTCATACAAGTGTTTGACAAATGATTCATAACTTTCAATTTCACCGACAGAAATTTAGTGGAGAGAAAATTTTCTCTTGACCCTTTATAAAGTCATCTATTTGCATTTTCAATCAGAGTTTCATCATAAATACCATCACTATTTTCCCCATGATCCTCATCTGGATGACCGAATAAGTCTTGGATCATTTGATTTGTCCCATCATCCTGAACTATGTTATTATTGTCATCTACTTCCATGGGATCATTAACTTGATCTTCATTATCTGCTTCAAGTTCTTCATCATGTACTACAACATCATTTCTTCTACTACTTGGTGCTTTGTGCATAAAGTTAGGGGGAAAATCTAACTTTATAATTACAAACAATCATGAAAAATTAGTGCATGTATAAAACAATATAAAATTTTGAGAATACAATAAATATTAAAATAGATAATGAATGTATATATATCTAATTACCATGGGACGATATTCATTTGATCCCCTGTCCATGTGTCCATATTTTCTACAATTTTTTTTAGTTGATGCTATTAAAACTCTTTCGAGACGTCTAGTACAACAATTTTTGCAAGGGAAATAACATTTACCATCACCCTTTTCACCCTCTTTAATTATTTTCCCAACTCCAATGTTTTCTAACATTCTTCCCCACAGACATATACTGAAAAAATACATATTTTTTTCGCCAAGAAGACCCGCTTAAACCCTTTTTGAAGTGTCATTATTATAGCAAACTTGTTGCAACATCCATAAAATGAAACATATTTATAGATTTTATAACGTCGTAATTCTGACGATAGTTGACCAAGTTAAAGTTGACTTGGTCAAATACTAGGTGACCGTTGGTAGGGGGAAAACCTAGTTTCCATAACGTCGCAACTACGACGACTATTTTACCAACGTCGCAAGAGAGACAAAAATCCAATGGCATCGCAATAGAGACATGTGTTTGTATTACGTCACACTTGCGACGTTATCGGGCAATATGGAGAAAAAAATTTAAAATTTCCTCTATTTTTCGACAATATGGCCAATTTTGTCCATAATGTCACAAATAGAATGTCAAATTTTTTCCAATATGTACTAGTGTCATATGTGTATGAGAATATTCCATTCACTTTAGTGCAAAAAGAAGTGAATATGAGTATCCTTCATCACAAAGAAAGAGAAGGAAATGAAAAAAATCTTCCATATCAAGATCCAAGTCAAGAATACCAAGGTAGATGCTTTATTCAATTCTGGCTCACAAGCCATTCTCATAGAAAATTATTTGGTCAAAAAGATTGAGTTGGAGTTTCATGATCATCCAAGATCATACCCATTGGGATGGGTGAATAAGGATGTAGAGATCAAAGTCACTAAATAGTGTAAAATCAAGTTTGTCATAAGTTCCTATTTGATTGATGAAGTGGAATTATATATAGTACACGTTGAAGTGTGTGGTGTAGTGTTTGGAATCCTCTACATGTATATAAGGGATGTGATATTCATGTGGAGAGAAAACTAGTACCGCCTGATCAAGGATGGGAATTCTTACATCATCAACGCACACAAAGGAAAGCCAATTATATCTCTATTAAGTGATAACCAAGACAAAAAGTTGATTAGTTCTAGTAAGAAGTATGTATTGAATTTCTTAAGAGAGACTCAGTTGGGTGATGAATTGGTGAGAGTAAATGCATACTTGGAGGAATGTACCAAAGGGAATAAACATCAACTGGAGTTTTTATTGTAGGTGTAAAGAGGAGTGTTCCAAGAGCCTAAAGGGTACTACCTAAGAGGGAAGTGGACCCTGAAAAAGAATCAATTGTTTTCAAACCTCGAGAAATATGATTTTGATCAACAATCATTGGTGTATTTGGGGTACATTATCAATGGAGGGGAACTCAAGATAGATCTCATAAATATGGAGGCTAAAATGAAGTGGCCGATTCCTACTAATATCAATGAATTTAGGAGCTTTGTTGGGGCAACGCAATACCTAAAGAAGTTCATAACATACTTTTCAATGCTAGTTGCACCATTCCATGCCATAACATCTAGTGGTAAGAGTTTCCAATGGAGAAAGAATCAACAGAAATATTTCAACAAGCTAAAAAAGAAGATTATCCAAGCACTAGTTCTCATATTACCTTACCTGCAAAATCCTTTTGAAGTGGAGACGGATGCAAGTGGGTGTGCTATGGGAGTAGTTTTTATTCAAGGAGGTAATATAGTATTCTATAATTCTAAAATTTTTCATGGGAGAGTCCAAAAATACCCTACCTATGATAAAGAACTATATACCTTGGGTCAAGTTGATAATAATTGGAAGCACTATCTAATGGGAAAGGAAACCATTATCCACACTGATCACTAGCCATTGCAATATTTGCAGGCCCAAAATAAGCTTAAAAAAAAATAGACATTACAAGTGGATGGGGTTTTTGCAACAATTTCATCTAGTCATCAAGTATAAGAAGGATATAACTAATAAGTTGGAAGACATTCTTTTAAGGCCACCTGCATACAAAATTACGACTTTGGGAGATCTTATGCATGTGGATCCTTTCACCCATGATGCGTACAAAGATGCATGCACAAAAGATGAGGAATTTAAATAGGTCTTTCATCAACTGCAAGGCCAAATTCTTGTAGAATAAGGTGACAATAAGGTTATATGTAAGCTCCAGAAAGATTTTCTCTAAAATCTAGAAAATATTTGTGTCCCCAAAGGTGAAATATTTAATCTTATTAGAGATGCTCACACCTCTAGGTTACTTGACATTTTGGTGTTGGGAAGATAGTTTCCAAATTACAAAGGTATTTGTATTGGCCCAAAATTCAATAAGATGTAGCTAGATATATTATAGGATGCATGCTTTGTTGTACCAACAAACCCAGTAATATAAAGAAGGGTCTTTACCATCCCTTACCTATACCTTCTCGACCTTGGGAAATCATTTCCATGGATTTTGTGGGTGGTTTTCCAATAAATAAAAAGGGACATGAATATCTATTTGTGGTAGTTGAAAGGTTTATCAAGATGTGCATTATTATTCCTTGTACAAATACCATCAAAAGACAAGAAGTAGCAAAACTTTTCTTTGAACAGGTCTAGGTGCACTTTGGGATACCAAGGAGCATCATCTCAGACAGGGATACGATATTTCTAGGTTCCTTTTGGACTACACTTTGGGAGAAGATTGACACTAAGTTAAAGAGATATAAATCATTCCATCCATAGACAAATGGGAATACATAAGTATTCAATAGGACTTTGGTACAACTTTTGAGGGGTTAAAATCAAAGGCATCTAAAGACTTGGGATGAAAATATGATCTATATTCAACACTCTTATAATAAATCAATCCATACTTCTACCTGTAAGTCCCCTTTTGAAACTTGCTTTGGGTATTTTCCACCTTCACCCTTGGATGTTTTACATGGACAACAAGGAGGAGTGAGTGGAGACATCACAAGAGAATCATTTTAAGCGGGGATTTTTTTTGAAAAAACTAGGAAAATAAATTTTCAAGTATAGGAGATGCTAATGAAGTCACATGAAAAGTACAAAGCTAGCATGATCAACACATAACTGGAAAAACATTCAAAGTGGGAGACAATTTTTTGTTACAATTGAATAAGGAAAGACTACATGGTCCTAATGAGAAGATCAAGTCTCTACGGTATGTTCTTTTCAAAGTATTGGAGAAGGTTGGTGATAATTCCTACAAACTTGGTCTAGCCCCATATATGCACATTTATTCAGTAATGAATGTGGAGAATTTAAAACTATAATGAGCCTTCCATGTTAGATCAAGAAATTAATGAGCAGGTCCTATCTACCATAGAGGAGTTAGCACCAGAAGCTTAGGCAGGGTTAGTAGAAGACACAATTTTGTAGAAGAAGTCCAGAACTATGAGATAGAGGCAACATTACCTTTGGTGAAATGGGTTGAAAGGACAACTTCCAAGAAAGGAAAAATGGTAGTCAAAGGAGAAGGTAGAGGAAAATTTTCCTCACCTCATTCAATAAAATATTTTGGGGACCAAAGCCTCCCTAAATGGGGAGGTATGATCCAGATTGGATCATTATTTAATTTTTCATCTATCTTGGTACTTTCTAGGTGGAAAAATTGGAGGAATTGGCTTGTAGGGCCCATTTTAGTGGTAGGTTCCAGTTCGGAGATTTGGGGTCTAAAACCTTCCAAATCCATTTTGAGGTATCAAATGAAATTTTTGGGGGTCAAAACTTTTCAAGGTTATCTCATAACATTTTGACGATGTTATAAACATCGAGACCTTTCTAACGGTGTGAAAATCACCTCAATATAAGCTTGTATGAGAAAGTTATGCCTCCCATAAGTTGACCTACCTTGTTGACCACCATGGTACCAAGTGGATGCCACGTCATCCCCCTTACTCACACATGTGGGGATAACCACATGTGGAATTTCAATAATATTCTATAAGATCCAAACCTTATCACTAATTGAGGTTTTAAGGCATGAAAAAACCCTAACCCTAAACAATTATCAAGCTATGATAATATTGGGCCTCTAGGAGGAAAAGCGGTTCCATTGTTTAGAATTCTACTTGTTCCATAGTTAAGCATAACATCTAGGAGTGGGATTTAAGAGAATAATAGAGGAGGAAGAAGATTATGTAGTATCCATTTAGGCCACAATGTCATAGGAAACTCTACAGTGAGTGCCCCTTTCTTTATATTTGCATATTGTAACTAAAGAAAAGAGAGAAAAGCATAGGCCTCACCTTCTGTCCATGTTTTCTCCCATTACGGTTTTCTCAAGATACATATTGTGTTCATTAGTGTGGATAGTGTGTACATTTGCTTGTTCTTTCATTTTTTGTATTTCAGTTATTTTCATATATATGAGCAATAAGCTAGTAATAATTAATCTGGGTTCTAAAGAAATAAATTGCTTAATCTAAGATTTCAGAATATTATAAGATATGTTGGGACGAAATGTTCTACTTGAATATCCATGGTAGTTTACATATCATATCTAGTAGCTTTCATCAAACACAAATTACCTTTCTTTCCTTTAAAGGTCACTTGCATAAACTAGAGTTTAGTATATAGTTTCATCATTTACCATTACAAGGTATAATTTAAAACATGATTACTAAAATCCATGCACATTTTCCATGTGCATACGTAAATAACCAGAGTCTAATAATTGATTCTCCTCCCACCCCCAACTTTTTGTTTCCCTTTCAAAACAATGAAGGAAAATAGGAACAAGAGTCATTAAACTAGATTCACGCATTTTTGATGTCCTGATAACTTGAAGTAGCCCACTTGAACTTGCTTTGTTCTCCATGGAATATTCAACAATATCCAAGCAATTTATAAGCCCTTAGGAAACATAGGTTCCACAAGCCCCCTTTTGCAAAGAGGAAAGCCTTATCACCTTCTCTCACAAGCCAACTTTAAAGTCCCCAAAATCAAGCCAAGGAGGTTGATATGATTCCACTCAAAACCCAAATATCTCCTATGGATCAAGGACCAAACACTGCAAATGTTAGCAATCCCTCTAACATAAGGATATAATCAAGTCCCAACTAGTGCAAAAATCAATTACAAAAAGAAAAAATTTGGAACTATGCTCCCTTCTCTCAATCAAGGATAAATATATGAAGTTGGCTCATAATCAGAATATTGATGTTAATATATTATGCTTCCCCCCTATCAATGTCTATGCGACTAATAACCAACTTTAAACAATTTCATATTAATTTCATAGTCCAACCACAATTATATCAACGCATTGACTTCCTTTTTAAATTTTTCTATTAAGCTAGGTCACCATGGCTAGTGAATGTTCACTACATCTAAGGTCAAAATGAATTTGAGAAATATGACCTATCTTACACACTCTCTAAATTATATCATCTGAACTTTAATTATATTGTCTTCACATGCAGTAACATAACATCAATATTTCTATTTTAATATTATTATTAAGATTTCCTTTCTTAATTAATAATTTAGAATATAAACCTCTTCTCTATAATATGTTATAATAATTAATACTATATAAACTTTTATTATTTCTTTATTTAGGTCACTACTCAAAACCATTATATAAACTTTTATAATAAGTATGAGAATACAATATTATATAATGATTATGTTACCTAGAGTCTTTATATAAAAACCATTATATAGAAATGATTCTTCTTTTATTATTTCTTTATTTAGATCACTACTCAAAATCATTATATAAACTTTTATAACAAGGGGAGTTGCAAAGGCAACAAGTCCCTGTCTTGTCTGGTTGACATTTAGAACAAGAGAGTTTGAGTAGGAATTTATGTTATATGTATATGGTTCTTGTCTTATATTGCAAGCGTGATTCGCCTATTTCGTTTTTGGGAATTCATAATGTTTTTTTGGGAATTCATAACGGCTATCATGATTCAAGACAATAACTATAAAAAAAAATTAATACCCTCAATCATAACAAGAATGGACGATATTAAGAAAATAACACTCAGAAAACCTAATATTATGACGCAAGGATAAATTAACTCATGGAGTTAGGTCAATTGTCAAAATGCTTTCTAATTCTTTATTTATCAGAAGGCCAATGTTTTGTAATATTTCCAATGTTTTGTAATATTTCTTGAAGTCCACGACCCGATCTCTCGCAAGTCCATATGTAGGAGATTGATCATCCATAGAAAAATCACGTCACCAGTGATTATAGCATCCACTATCAGCAAGATAACCACTATGCCACGCAACCACCCTATCAAAAATCATAGTGCACATACCCATCTTCACTAAATCTTCATAGGCATAAAGAAAGCAATCTTAAACTTAACTTCCGACCGAAGATTACAAAGGAATTAGATGTAGCCATAGAAAATTTGACCATGAATTTGGTCAGACGACTTCCATCATAGCCCCACTCGTGGGAGGTTAAAATGATTTCTAGAGTTTCATTGATATTTGTCCAAAAAAAATTTCCTTCTGCAAACACATTTTTTATTATGCAGAGAATACATTATTTTTTGATTTGTAGAACAACAAAGGAGAATTTACGAATATGCAGATCTATATCTTGAGAGACGTAGAGCAACTGATATAATTGAACGTTAATTTAGTAAAAAGGCACTAGACCTGTAGTTTATATACACACGGTAGCCAGATGTGTGTTCCTACATTGTAAGACAAGACTTTGACCACGTGCCTCACTATCGCTACCCCTTAGAAATCACTGTCTTGGAATAAACCCCACCTCGCATGAGAAGTTGAACGTGGCAGCAGACAACCACTTCCTCTCCAATTTCTGCCTATCGTGATGTTCAAGTAAGGAGACGCTCCCATCTGCTGTTACCTTTTTCAAGAGACCCCATTCATCTCTGTTCAAGTACGAAGACGCTCCCACTTGTAGGTTTATTTTGCACATCACTGATAATGAGCAGTAACAACTTGAATGGGTGTCATGTTGTAAAGTCATATTTTCCTTTACTCATGCAAAGAAGGTGATAGAGGCCATGGAAGAGGGAAGCTTCATAGACGCTTTGAAGTATAGTGCCAGTAAGAGGAAGTGTAAGTAAGAAGACTTATCGCATGCATAGAAGAGGTAAGTGTCATGGAGAAATTGATTAGGAAATGGGTTCCCCTTATCTTTTCCCTTCCCTTATAGATGGAAAATAAAGAAACACAAATTCTAACCGTAGGAATCAAGCATTCTAGATATCGGTCGACGCATATCAGGGTCGCTCAAGCTTGGAGGACTTTGATCTTGATTGAAATCCACTAGCTCTCATGCCAACAACACAACAGGGACAGTTTGAAGGTAGAAGTACATTGCATATTACAGTTGGCATATTGTTTGCAGGTATAAGATTGTTACATATTCACATTGTTACATATTGCAGGTGGAAGGAGGGTTAATCTAGCACATATTGCAGGTTGAAGGCAGGCTAATCAGAAGTAAGTGAAATTTGATTTGTACAAAAATCAGAAGCAAGTGCAGTTTGAGGGTTCAAAAATTTCAATATAATTAGTATGAGTACCCAGATGTTGTGGCCATCATGAATATGAAAATAGGGATGATGTTTTCCATTGTAGAAGCAAATATGGTGGAAGTGTACACCAGGCCTACAAAGTATAAATTATAATATACAATGATTCTACAATTATATTGTTGGGAAATGAACCCTGAGAAAAGGAAATAGCATAAGAGATGAGATAGCATCACTCTTATACAACAAGAAATCATAAATATTGAAGTTGGTACATTGAACTTCAAGTATATCATACTTCCCTGGTATGAATCCATTTACGAGTGGTAATCGAATTTAGATAGGCCTTTCCGTTCGTACCAGACGTTCGTATAAACATCCTATATTCATTAAAATTCATAGATTTGTACAATGGAGGGTTGCAATCATTGATCAACATCTCTATAGGTCCAACTGTTTTTTCTCCATGAGGATTGAAAAAACCAGCGATGGATATTCTTTCTCTGCTTTCGTTGAAAAAAACTCTGTGTTGAACGCTCTTGTAGACGCCATTTGTAAATATCTGCAACGTCAACAACATAGATGAATGAGTGTTATCAACAAGTTTTCCTAGTTTATGTAAAGTAGTGGGAAGTATCGATGGATTCAATCTTATGAGAGAAATTATTTAAACAATCCAGATATCATATGCACTTCAAGGATGTAGAGGTAAACTTTCCAAAATTTGACAACTACAGATCAGCATGCAGTCAAATTCATATTCATTGCAACGATGTAATCATGAATTAAAAACTAATGTTTTATACAATTACTACAATATTTTTCTCACTTGATGTTGACCTGCATTTGGTCACCTAAGTTTACAAAAAAAGCATCAGGAATCGCCTTCACAGAAACCCAAGTGTCTCCTTTTCTTACTTGAAGTCTGGGAATATTATCTTGAAGTAGAAAGGTTATGCCTCCCGGATCAGAATGAGATGACAAACCCAAAGTTAGATTTGGCTCTGGACACACGGGATAGTAATTGATTCAAATGCACATGCCCATTTCTTTCTCACCCTCAAATGCTTCCTTAAGATAGTCTGGATGAAGACCAAGGTTGAGAGAAAATACAGATAGTAATTTCAGGCAAACATCTACAACTTCTTTGCAGTATTCTTTCATGTGTATTATGCATCAACGTTTATGATATGTGCATAAAATATTTTGAAGAAAACATGATATTTTGTAGTTAGATATTGTAGATCGAGCTTTATAATTAACATTACCTGTATCCCATTGGTTTTGAAGGCCATTTACTTTCATTTCTGATACTCAGAGGTATGAAATGGTGAAATTAATAATCTCCCCAATTGGGAATGGCTCCTTTCTACACTCCAATTCGACTTCCATATCCTTCATATGTAATAGGATCATTAGCATGCTTCTGCTTCTCTTCTAATGGAAGGTAAAAAAAATCTCTACTAACGTCCAAAGTGGTCGTGATAAGTTTCAAATCTATTCAATGGTTAATCACTTGGAAGAATCCCCAGTCTCTGCAAGCATCCGAGATTTCTTCCATTGTTCTACAATGCCACAAAGTGCAAGCACACAAATATTCCATAAAATGACGGAGTTCATTGCAATATGTTTGTTTCTACAAAAAAATTGATTCATGCTAACCTCCATCTTGCATGTACAGGAGTCTGCGGGATCAAACATGAATCTATGAGATCAAACAAGAGTCTGCGGGATCAAAGGAAGAACTAACACATTGGCATGGTGCTTTGCATGGTGGTGCAGGTGGAAATAGGACATCAGGTGGCAGCAGGAGATAACTCTTACATCCATCATTTATGGCACCCTGGAAAATGGAAAAACCCAGCAAACATTTAATGCTAGGAAGTAATGTTAGATTCATGGATAACATTACTTGATATCCAAAAAAAATAGAATAGAACCTATGTTTTACTAAGGTTTTGATGAAAAATATGGGCCACTTTCTTGGGAAGAGGCCAAATAAGACATCAAATTTGAAAAGTTAGGATAAATGAGCGAGATAATTGTATGGATGCATAAAAAATTTGGTTAAAATGTTTTTTTTCATCGGTTTTGTGTACATAAATTGGAAAATCGATTACAATGAGTCCCTACAACCCGAAGGGCAGGGACTAATAAGTATGATAATACAATATTATATAATGATTATGTTACCTAGAGTCTTTATATGAAAACCATTATATAGAAATGATTCTTCTGTCCATCAAAGAGGTGAAAACAGAAAGAAAGTGAAGCGGATTGAGAGAAGCGGATTACCTTAGAGATAGCAATTCTCATTGCTATTTTAAAACAAATAACTTTGTTGTTTTAATGTCTACCATCACTTTATAGGAAAAAGTTCACAATTCCAAATTTCTTTATTTTTTGCAGTGTTGGAAGTATTGTAACTCGTTTTCTGATTGTGATCCTTAAAGGAGGATAGGTTTAAATTATGTGAAGTATGTGTAGAATATGAGGGATGAAGTTTTTTTGAGAATACCCTCATATGTATAGTGTATTAGAGCACATGAAACGAGTTTTTATTATTGTTTATATATATAACCAATCTACTTTATTTATTTCAAAACAAAGTTGGATTCAAACTTTAAGTATAAGGTTTACAATTTCAAGTTTCAATCATATTTCTTATTTAAAAATCTTTTCTTGTTTCTTTATATTTTGTAGCAAATGATATATATATATATATATATATATATATATATATTAGAATATTAGGGTTACGCTACCATATCATTGTTACATCCTTAACAATGGATCATTCACTCTAATAGAATAATTCAATTGGCTTAGTACTATGTACAATGCACACACACAATTGTGTGGTGGTTCATAGGCCTTGAGGGTAGCAATCAAGTTTTAATACCATGTGTAATGTGTTAGTTTTTTATCTCGAGAGGTACTCTGCATGTGTGTCTTGTATGCGGAAGTAACCTTGTACCTACACTACTAGACACTTCTTTGTAATGATTTTTTATGAAGTTGTGATAAAGTGGTTCTTTTATTAAAGTGACTTTTTAATAAAGTGTACCTTCTAATATTAAAGTGACTTTATTTCATAAAGTGCACTTATCTTATAAAGTGAAAATGTACTTTAATATTTTAAAGTGATTTATTTTGGAGGGAATGAATCATGACCCTTGATCTTGTAAAGGCAAGATTAGATATTGACCATTAGATCTAGGGTTGGAGAAGGTGAAGGGTCACTTTCAAACTATAAGAGAATGCATTGAGTAGTGTGTAAGACATTGAGGAGTTTGAGAGATATTTTCCGAGAGAGATCGAGAGAGGAAAGAGGGCAACAAGGAGGACGCATTTCCCAAGATAGCTTGGGCACATTTCCCAAGAAAGAAATTTTAGTTTTGTGAGTGCTGTAATTTACTGTTGTGAGGGAGGTCGTACTATACGAATCCCTACAACATAAAAGTGGGCATAATTTTTTAGGCAAGGAAGGCACAAAAATCGAGGCAAATTGAGGAAATTTGTTGTTGAAGGGAAGTTGCACAGAACAATCCATACAACAACAGATTGGCATGATTTTCAAGGTGTTGTTTTTCTGGGTGGGTCATACAACAATATGGACTTGGCATGTTTTTCAAGGCATAAATTTGGAGGGACTGTTTAGGTGTTGTAAGTGGTTTTCTCTTGGCTGTAAATTTATTGTTGTTGCTGATATATATTTCCTGGAGCTAATAAAATCTATATCTCTCTCATTGGGTTTCCCCACATTAGGGTTTTCCATGGCATTGCCTAAATTTTTTATTTTTTCTGAGTTGAATGGTTGTTGTTCATTATGTTTATTCCGTTGCAAAATTGCTTAGCAATGTGTATTCTTCTTATGGTAATTTCTGAATGCAGGTTTAGACATTTCAGAGTTCATAGAAGAAAATTATGTCTAGGTTTCTAAGTGTATGACATAACTTTTTATAAGTTGATTTTGTCATTTTAATTTCTACATGGTGTCAGAGCTTGGGCTCTGAGTTACAATGAGCAGTGAGATTTTTGGAAGTTTGAAGGGGGAAATCTATTGTTTGTTTTCCTTTGAATAGTGATAGGGAATATGGTTGCACGCATTAGATTTTAGGCTTGGTTGGATGGCATTTCCAACTATTTGTAGTGGAAGGTCTGGATGTCAGTTGTTCTCAAGGAGAACAAGATTTGAAACTATGTTAGTTCTGTTGTTGTGGCTCCCACATAAGATCTCGTTGCTTTGGATTTGCATGAAGTAAAGGAGGCCAAAGCTCAGATAATTATTCTGGATGGGGTGAAAGACCAACTTATCCCACACTTGGCTGAGAAGAAGACATCCAAAGAGATTTGGGATGCACTTAAAAATTTATTTGAGGTGAAGAATGAAAATCGGAAGATGGCATTGAAGGATAAGTTGCATGATACAAAGATGGGTAAGGGGGGGATTGTGTCTTCTTATCTTACCCAGGTAGCTCAAGTGAAAGATGAGATGGTTGCATTTGGGGAGGTCATATCGGATTTAGAGTTGGTTAGGATAGTCTTGAAAGGCTTCACCAAGGAATGGGAAGTCTTCATCAAGTGTGTGGTGGGTGGTGAGCATATTCCAAATTGGAGAAGAATATGGGATGATTTCACTCAGGAGGAGATCCAGGAGGGATCTCATAGCAGTGGTAAGAAGGAAGACAAAGCTAAGGGGAATGTTGCTCTTGCTGCAAAGGGAAAAAATAAAGGAAATTTCAGGAGGGACTTGAGTAAAGTTAGATGTTACTGTTGTAACCAGTTGAGGCACCTTGCTTATTAGTGTCCTGAGAAGAAGAAGAATGGGAAGGAACAGGAGGGGCCTTAGACAGCCGCTACAACAACCATGGAGGAATTTTATTCCAAGTTTGATAAGGAATTTGCTTTGGTTACTCTAGTATCCAGTGTCGGTAGTGGAGGATTTGGGGGTGATATCAGATGGATTGTTGATAGTGGAGCCTCTTGTCACATGACGAGAATCTGGAGAGAATTCTTTATTATCACAGAGACAGGTCCCGACCGACTAGTGGAGAGTGAAGGTGGTATGGCACAAGTTGTACGTGGATTTGGAAGGGTTAGATTCTGACTCGAGTATGGAGGATTCCTGGAGCTTGATGGATTTCTCTTTGTTCCAGGGTTGAGGGTTAACTTTCTCTCAGCCTCAACCTTGGAGAATGATGGATATTGTACATTGTTCAAGAGAGGACATGCATTTATCTACAGGGAGAGAGTGGACCCGGTGGAACCACAAATCATGTGTGATCGGGTGGACAGGTTGTACATGTTGCAAGGACAACCTTCAGGTTATGATTCAACATCAGATGAGGAGAAGGAGTCTCATGAGACTGCGATAGGCCCAAGGATTCAGTATTACATTCCAAGAGAAGAGAGAGAGTCTCTTCTGAGCACTGGAAGGAGGCTCAGTTGGTGTGATCGAACCGATGCTCAAGGTGGAGTGGATTCTCCTAGGAGCTCAAGGTTCAAAGTAGTTGTCAGGAGGATGTCTTTTGGTTTGAGTTATGTACAGGTGTTGAGGATGGTTACAGGTTTAGATGGAGCTCCTATTGAGTATAGTGTGATAGGACTGGATGATGGTGATGGTAGCGAGTACATCCCTCGCTAAGAGGGAGTGTTAGCTTTTTAGCTCAAGAGGTACTCTGCATGTCTGTCTTGTATGAAGAAGTAACCTTGTACCTACATTATTAGACACTTGACTTTGTAATGGGTTTTTATAAAGTTGTGATAAAGTGGTTCTTTTATTAAAGTGACTTTTTAATAAAGTGTACTTTCTAATATTAAAGTGACTCTATTTCATAAAGTGCACTTATGTTATAAAGTGAAATGTACTTTAATATTTTAAAGTGATTTATTTTGGAGGGAATGAATCATGACCCTTGATCTTGTAAAGGCAAGATTAGATCTTGGCCATTAGAGCTAGGGTTGGAGAAGGTGAAGGGTCACTTTCAGATTATAAGAGAATGCATTGGGTAGTGTGCAAGACATTGAGAAGCAGCTTGAGAGAGATTTTCTGAGAGATCTTGAGAGAGGAAAGAGGGAAACAAGGAGGGCATATTTCCCAAGAGAGCTTGGGCACATTTCCCAAGAAATAAATTTCAGTTTTGTGAGTGTGGTAATTTACTGTTGTGAGGGAGGTCGTACTATATAGATCTGTACAGTCCGTATAACAAAAAAGTGGGCATAGTTTTCAAGGCAAGGAAGGCACAAAAATCGAGGCAGCTTGACGAAATTTGTTGTTAAAGGGAAGTCGTACAGAACAGTTCGTACAATATCATATTGGCACAATTTTTGAGGTGTTTTTTTTCTGGGTGGGTCGTACAACAGTACGGACTTGGCACATTTTTCAAGGCAAAAATTTGGAGGGACAATTTAGTTGTTGTAAGTGGTTTTCTCTTGGTTGTAAATGTATTGTTGTTGTTGATATATCTTTCCTGAAGCTAATAAAATCTCTCTCTCTCATTGGGTTTCCCCACATTGGGGTTTTCCCTGGCATTGCTTAAATTTCTGATTTTTTCTGAGTTGAATGGTTGTTGTTCATTGTGGTTATTCCATTGCAAAATTTCTTAGCAATGTGTATTTCTGCTTATGGTAATTTCTGAATGTGGGTTTAGACATTTCAAAGTTAATAGAAGACATTTTTCTATAAGTTGCTAAGTGTATGACATAACTTTTTATAAGCTAATTTTGTCATTTTAATTTCTAGATAATGCCCACCAAAAGAAAACTATTTACTTAATGCACAATAAGCAGATTTACATATAATGCACAATGAAGTAGACTTAATTACAAAGATACAAAAATAACAAGCAATACAAAAAATCTATTTTAACAATTAATACAATACATAAAAACTAATGAAATTTTCATCCAATAAGGGAAAATCCATTAGTACAATTATTAAATCTACAAGTAACTCAAATAATTGTCTGACTATGAAATTAACAAGAGATTCAAAAATACATGGAAGTAGCAAGTTAATATTTTGGACTTATAAAGAAACAATGATGCACCGACTCCCTCCAAACAGTAGCAACAACAAGTAGCAGTGGGATGGGAAACAAATTTTGGGGGATATCCCTCCTCTCAACCAAGCTCTCAATCATAGATTAGGATCCCATGAGCCTTCAATCATTAAAGATATACCAGTTAACACTCAATACCTCCCTCACGATTCCTAACCTGAAGTATCCATCCAATATGTATTCATCAAAACAAAAGTCTCCTTCAAGGAAAGGTGAAAGTATAGTTCAAAAAAATGAAACCCTCTTCAATGCTTCTATATCCCTCATATATCTCCTAAAGTTAACCCACAATAATAAATAATATAAATATTATTTATTGTGATTAATACCTTCACTTATCATTCTTATGCGCCTAATTTGTTTTCATACTCTCCCTAAATTGTATTTTAGTGCGCACCTGTTATATGCATGTGTGTGCAAACTATATTATTACTTGTTTCTCGTGCAAGGAACTATTTGTATGCACAACCATCACAAAATGTGTCCCCACATAGACTAGTTCTATTGTGTGGATGAGTGAGTTACTTGCATGACCATCATGAGTAATATCACACTTGCACTAGCATGCAAACATAACCATCCTTAAATTATGCATACTCTTGTGTTATGATTCACAAAATGACTATTAATCAACATAATTTGTCATGCATATTTTCATGCCACTTTAGTTGAGCTTCTAGTTACTCTACTTCTAGGTGGTTCAATTCAATTACTCACATCCAGTTTCATCACCAATTGTACCCTTCCCGGTTTGCTTCATTTCCATTTGTTTCCCTCGTGATGTAGTTATATTTATAAATGACCTTTTGGGTAATTAGTGGCCCCCCTCTTGATTATTCATTCACTAGTTGTCCCCTTATGGTTACTTACTCACCAGTTCCCGCCCCACCCCCTTGGGGACTTGTTCATACATGTAATCAGTTTCCCCCCTCTCGATTACTCAACTTCATATTTTCTATGATATCAGGGCATTACTCATCAACCTAATTCCATAAAGGTTAATGAACTATTCATATAGCATTAGTGATTGAGTTTGTCCCCAGCCCATAAAGTGTTTCTTATGCAAACATATTTCATTTATAATATAGTTACCAACTTAATGAGAACTCTGATCTCAAAACAAGAACTATGGCCTCAAAAACCCATATTTTTGGGTCAAAAACACATAAATCAACCCCAGTTTCATAAAATGACACTATTGGTAGCACCCTTTTTTGGGGGGTGACTAAAATTGTGACTTGTTTAAAATTACGTCTTGGACGACCGATAGCATTACGGAAAATTGACCCTTGAATCGAACACTGATACTTAGAGTAGCACCAATATTATTTTTTGAGATACAATTAACATTTAATCGGGATTACAACCTTGACCACTGGTATCATCTCAAATAAAAATGTTAAAATCACCTCCTAAATCAGAAAATGTGAAAAAAAAAAATATTAAATAAATTTTTATTTTTTTAATTCGCATTAAAAATAAAAAATAAAAATGTAAACAAGTTTTTTGAAAAAAAAAAAATAACACAAATTTTTTAAGAAAAATGCATAAAGTAAATTCTTTAAGAAAAAAAACAACAACAACATAAGACTTAAGAAAACACATAATTTGAGAAAAGTTTTGAAAAAAGGACAACATTTTTTAATTTTATTTTGTGAACACTTTACAAAACTAAATTTTAAAAATTTTAAAACCAAAAAAAGAACATAGAAACAAAATTAATAAAAGAATTAAATAAAACTGGAAAAAAAAATTAAAAAAAAATAATATTACAAAAAAAAAATTATTTAAAAATAACACAAATTAAAAAAAAAAGATATAAAAGAAAACAACACATGACGACGGAGGGTGATTCTTGGAATCACCCCCTCCCCCACCAGCACCCATTCAAACCCTCACCGTCGTCCATCCCTACCATCTCCCTCGTTCATCGCTCGCTCTCCCCAGATCCAGCTCTTTCCCAGATCCAGCCCTTTCCCCACTCCACAACAACCTGCACCCTCGCACCACCTGCGAACAACGTCAACATGCATCGAGGTGCCTTGTCACCTGTCGGATTTGTCTGTGGCGATGCAAGGGTGCGAGTTGCGGTGTTGTGGGGGTGGAGCTAGGGAGAGTAGGCAGGGAATGGGAGAGGGAGGAGAGGTGGGTGACGGGAGACAAGGTAGGTCGGGGGATGGGAAGGGTTCAGATGGTTTCCAACGGGGTAGGGGGTGATTTTTAGAATCCCACCTCGTTATGTGTGGTTTTGTGTTGTTTTTTTAGTGTTTTTTTTTTTCAAATTTGTTTTTTTATTTGTTTTATTTAATTTTATTTTTTTTCATTATTTTGTGTAATGCTATTTGATATTTGATTTTTGTTTTATTTTTGTTTTTTTCATTTTTATTTAATTATTTATTTAATTTTGTTTGGATGTTCTATTTTTTTTTAATGTCTTTTATTAAAAAAAATATTAATTTCATTTTTTAAAAGGTGTTTTCAAAAAAAAAAAAAAATTTAAAAATTACATCTTTTTTAAATATTTTTAACTTTTTTAAATTGTGTTTTATTTTAAATTTTTGTGTTTTTTTTTCCTAAAAAATTTAGGTTGCACATGCTATTTTTTTCTTTTTTTTCAAAAAACTTGTTCATGGTTTTTTTTTTCCTCTTTTTTAATGTGAATTAAAAAAAAATTAATTAATAAACTTTTTTTAATTTCTAATTTAGGAGGCAATTTCAACTTTTTTATTTGAGATGGTACCGGGGGACAAGGCTGCAATCTCAATTAATTCTTAATTTTAACTTGAAAAATGAAATTGGTGCTACTCGAAACATCAGTTTTCGATTCGAGGGTCAATTTTCTACAATGTTATCAATCGTTAAGGTCACGATTTCAAACAAGTCACAATTTTAGCCAACACCCCCCCAAAAAGGGTGCTACTAGTAACACCACTTTTTGAAACGAGAGTAAAAACAACCAGTAAAAAAATGAGAAGCCTAAAGAGTTCCTGTTAAGTTGGTAACTTTGTTTTATGGATATGGGCTCCCGTGAGATCTTTAATGAACCTATCGTCCAAGCCCATGGAGTGGCTTTCCTATCCAACTCCACCTCACATCATAAAACCAAGCATTAATTATAATCTTAACATCATCATCTCATCATGAATACAAAGAACTCCATGTTATTTCATGCCATAATGAAAACGTAACCTCATCATAACATGAATATCAAAGAACTGCATGGTGACTATCACATGCCATCATGAGAACATAACATGACAATAACATAAATGTTGTTGGGCTCCACTTGTGTTTCCCATTGTGCTAGTCATGTTTTAGTTAGTGGGGTTATAATTGTAATACATAAATTCAAAAATAGGAGATAATGATTCATGCCTTGATTTGTGGGGTAGTTGAGGCCTTGATTTGTGGATATCTCCATCATATGCACTAATTTAGGAGAGAAACAATGAAGGGAGAGATATGATTAAGCGTTCTCAAGACCATCAATAAAATCATACATGCTTGTGATTGCATGGGAGTTTAGAGGATTTTGAGAGAGGTTGTGTTCCCTTTCCTTCCATAGGAAAAGGAAGTTCTTGTAACAACCAAGTTTCCATGAACAACAAAGCCAATTTGTTGCTAGTGTATTTGTTCATGTGTTGTAGTGTTCCATCTTTGATATTATTGTTCTTTTTCTACATTTAATTTATGTTCTTGGTTGCATTTTGAATTAGTACGCTTGGTACTAAAGGATGTCCAAAATGTGTCGTTGTCTTGATAGCAATTCTCTCTTCTCTTCCTTGGCTAGATGATTCTACTAAAAGGCACTCTACAACCCAGTATGGGGGAGATGTTGTCACATTGTGTAATGTTATATTAAAAAAAAAAAAAAAAAAGTACTCCTTGTGGATGGAATCACTCCACAAGTCATGCTTGTTACAATACAATATCCAACATATCCAATACAATGATACTCGTGACTATATAATATCCTATGAGTATTCCTAGAGGCATTTTCCATCTACCCCTCATTATTTCATTTATTACCCACCAACTTCCCTGTGGGCCTTATTCCATTATTATAGCCATATTACATTAATTATCCCCTTTGGGTGCCTCCATATATACCTAATAGTACATTAATCATCCTCCATAGGTACATTGCAGTCCATCCCCCTCTACATGTTTCATTCTTGAAACATGAGTGTAAGCCATTTAATATGATCTATTAAGAAATGTAGTCAACTAGTACTAAGCAGGGGCAGCCATCCATCCTAGTGAAATGCAAGCATTGATTCCAACTGCTTCCTTGCCTCCTCAATATTGATTATGGTTTTTCCTTTGGTTCCTTGTTGTCATTGTGCTAGTATGATATCTCCTCTCATTATTTTGAGTCTTCCATGTACCTCTATACTAGGTGCTTTTCTAGTTCCATGTTGGTCCATAATAAGTTTCTTGATGCACATTGCCTTGCCTTGTTGATTATTTTATTTCATGGTGGTGTGGGTTCCCACATGCAACAACCTTAGCTATTGGTTCTTATTTATTTGACTCTTAACCCTATGGTTCCTTTGAGAAACAAAAGCGTTGTAGATTCTTCTTTGATCCAGATTATGTTGGGAACAAAATGAAGGTAGAGATATAACAAAGAAACACACAAAGATATTGCAATAAACACAATAATACAGTTAAACTCATATTCTATTAATGATTGTCTGAAATACAAAAGACTGTAAAATGCAAAGTGCATAAGCTAGCTAGAAAGGTGGTAGCTTATCTCTAAAGATAGATATGTGTCGGCTACACTCATTTAGAAGAATTTGATTACAAAGAGGCTGAAAAATCCTTTTAACATAAAGCATCAATGAGAAAACCCTAAACATCCAAAAATCTAGCCCCAAAAGAGGAAACACCAAAAGGTTTGTGGTCCTTGATGTGGTTAGTTGATACGTGAACTTCCTACGGGAACAACTTTTGCATACAATATTTTTGGGGGGCACTTGATACCTTGTCAAAAAGGTATATATGAGGAGCACACAATCTATTCAGCCTATCATTTTCCTATACATACATTTTAGGCACTGTCGATCCAAAAAAATGTCATTTAGGGCCTCAAAACGACCCCAAAAGTTTGGGGCCCAAAAAATCATAGAAAAACTACCAAGATGTGGAACCATTCTAAATTAGTGGAATAGGTAAGTGGCCACTAGTATCCACTTGTATCAGTCCTCCCCCATTAGGAATAAAGGGTCCCCATTGCATCAAGTTCCTCCATTATATGGGGAAACGTCTCCCGAATCTAACTCTTGGTGAGCCACTTGCCCTAGTGAATAAACTACCCTACTTTGACGACCTGATAGATTTGGATGTTCTACTGGTGGGTTCCCTTTGTCTTGGTGTCCATGATCTTATCAACTTTCACATGTTCAATTCTGTCAGGATTGAGTTATGCAGGGTCCAAGTTCTCGATCGCATCCAAAGTGTCCAGGAGAGGTGGAAAATTTGGTCAAAGAAGTTACACATTAAATATCGGGTGCAAGACAAGGAAAGGGGGAATACTTAATTAAAAATCATTATCACCCACAACCTTGGTGATGGTTTAAGGCCCATATCAGAGTGGGTGGAACTTCATATTGGTTCCTGTGAGGCACTCTTTCTGCAAATGCAACCATGTACCTTATCTCCCACCTAAAACTTGTGTGGTGCCCAATGTTGATCATGGTGTTTCTTGTACTTGGAATTGGATTTCTGCAAAATGTCATGAACTTGTTGTTGAATGTGATGCATTCACTCAACAAATTTGGTTTCTCAATTAGCCTCAGTCTGAGCATGGGAGGACTCTTCCTATGCAGTTGCAATGGGTATAACTATGTCAATGGGGGGAAATGTTTGGAACCCCAACAACACCTAAAACAAGATATGGCCATTAGAGTTGTGGAGGGATCTATTGTAGCTATGTTGAACATAAGGAAGACTCTCATCCCATGTGTGTGGATATTTGGAATTGTACATCCTCGGGATATGGACAATCACCATGTTGACTACCTCTATTTTCCCATCAATCTGTGGGTGGAAGGAATTCGATTTGGTCAGCTTGGTGTCCATCATCAACCATAAGTTTGACCAAAAATTACTCATGAACCTACTATAAAGATATGAAATAATGGTCCATGGGAGCCCAAAATTAACCCAAACAAGTTCAAAGAAGTGATTGGCAGTGGCATCGACTATGATGTCTTCTTTCAAGGTCCCAAAACTTCCATCTTAGAGAATCAATCAACAACCATGAAGACACAGTCATTCCCATGCTTGGTTTAAGGTAGACCTGACATGTAATCCATGGAGATGGAATTCCAAGGCCTATCGGGAGTAGGCAGTGTTATAAATAAAAAGATGTGCCCATTTTTCCATAGAAAATATTGAAATATTGTCACCCAACTGTTATCACTGAAATTTCGTCCGCACAGGGCGACAAGAACTCCGCATCATCAGCTCAGAAAAACAGTCGTTCATGGCACAAGTATTAACTCCACAGCACAGCAAAAGGGTCAAAACTATGCAAAAATGGCCAAAAAATTAAAAAGCGCGATGCACCCACTAGGCGCACGCGCGCGCGCAACATCTTCGTATTTTGGGCGCATATGCGTGGCTGTGTAGTGAAAAACCCGCGCGCCTGCCAAACGGTGCATTTATGAAACTGGTCGGCCTCCCAACCACTAATGGATCGGCTCCCAAGTCGATTTGACATCAAATCCGAGCTCAATCTGCG
>ML782252.1:603481-660007 GCA_009831015.1 Picea engelmannii
CTATGCTCATATTTTTATTTAGTTTTTGTTTAATTCTTGCTAATAGCTTAGTTGTTTTCTTTCTAACCTTTTACATCACAGCTGTCATGACTAGCAGAGCCCAACTAGGCATGTAAGCACTCACTTTTTTCTCACACATTGACAAAAAGAGTGCAAACACCAACCATAGGCCGAAGCCACCCCTGAGCACCTTAAACTTGAAATATAGAATAATTCCATAAGCAAACCCTTAGAACTAATGGCCAACCAAGGTAGCATACGTCTCTCCAAAGCTAGCGCACCAAGAAGAGAGTCCAAACCATAACCAAGAGAAATTCCAACCAAAATCCAAAATCCCAGTTGTAGCAGTTGTAGTTGCACTCCCTCCCCAAACTTGTGCACCACTGGTCTTATGCAATTGTGAGAGTAAGAGTAAAAAATGAGATCTAGCGCCTTCTTATTTATAGTTGTCTTTGTCACTTGTCTAGGACGTTCTTCTTTTAGAGGTTAACACTTAAAGATTAATTCTTTTATTGAGCTGACATGTCTTCTAGGGTTTCTACAGATATGTTTAGGGTTTCTCTTGCTTCCCGGAATATTCTAGTCTCATCAAAGGTTACACGTAGAGGTTAATACCTCCCACAGTGATGCAGGAGCATCACCAGTAGCAAGTGAGCGTGGGACAAACACCATCGCATTTTTGGCACATGTTAAAATTGTTTGCAATATTTTGAAAGTTTAGATGCACAAAATTTAATGTAATAGTTAAAGAAGGGCATACTTCCATATTGTAAACAGATCTTGAGCGATTCGCTCTCATCTATAAGGTGTAGAGGCATTTGTGCATAGTTAATGAAAGTAGGTAGATTTAAAATTCTAGATTAGATAGCCTTAGGAGCTGGAGGGAAAACGGATATAGACACCCTCATCTTGTATCATTGTAACATTATCAAGAATATCATAGAGCATAGAGAAGAGAAGAAGCAGAGAGCTGTGTAGAAGAACCCATGTACAGAAGTTCTAAAATTAATATATATGAAGCTTTGATTCAGACTCATGGTGTTCAAATACTTTCTGTGTATACATGTTGAATGTTATGCTTATGGTTGGTTTACTCTTTCTGTTGTACATTTGATGTTATGCCCTGTATGTATGATTTCATGCTAAGTGTTTGAAGTCTGAGAGAGTAAGGAAATGAGTTTCAATTGTTTCTCTTCTTGAGTCAAATTTCCTGCAAGGAGTGTAGTGAAGCATCCACAAAGAGTGCGTTGACGGGTTCAAAGTTCACCTCTAAAAGCTCAGGAGGGATACCGTTGTTCTCATTTTCTGTAGAAGTGCAAGTCAAGCACAAAAGTCGTGCAAGGTGTGTGCAGGTTGGTTGGAAGTTTAGAACTTATCAACCAAGGAGAGGATTGAAATACTGTTGTCGCAAAGAGTTGCATAGAGTCAAAAGAACTCAAATACTTAAACGTATTTGAAGAAGTGTCGCAAGGAGTGCATGCAGAAATCTCATAGGAGATTTAAGTTGGCGAAGGAAAGCTCAGGAGAGTTAGCGTCTTCAAGGTGCTTGAGGAGCAGAAGGGAACTTTAGCCATCATGTAGAGGATAGGTTCCAAAAGAGAATCTCAAGGTCAATTTAGAACCAGAGATCTTTGAAGAAGAAATTTGGATGGTTGGAATTCTTCAAGAGGAATTCCTGAAATAGTGAGAGTCATGGGATCTACAGGAGCTGCAAGGCGGATAAGGGCCGTTGATCTTGACTTATTGGGATTTCAGATCATTTCGACATTTCGGGGTTTGAAAATCCGAAGTGTAAGCCAAATCCTTGGCTGATCCAATCCCCGAAACGCGAAAAGGAGGTTTTTGTGTGTGGAAGCAAGTTAAGTTTTCAGAACTTCACCATTTTGTGGTTTCGGAAGTCTCGAGGGAAGGAGATCGAGACTCAGCAGGGGAGAAAACCCAAAACCAGAAGTCGCGACAAAGGATTTTCGGCATTTCGGGACTTCGGAGACCGGAAGGTGGAGAGGACATAGAGTTCAAACTTTAGCATATTGAACTCCCGGTACGCGAAATCGCACTAACCGTTGGATCGAGGGAAGTTCAATAGCCATCGATCTCCTTGGAAGCGGAACCTTAGTGTTTCGACATTTTGGGATTCAGCACACCGGGAATCCTGTTGATGAAGGAATAGATATGGTGAAGAGGAAAACCCAATACGCGAAAGTTCAAAAAGGATTTAAGAAGATGTCATTTTGGTATTTCAGGGTTCGGAGGTCGAAGAAGTAAGGTGCTCGACCACAGGATTCATGAATTCGGGAAGTCCGGTATCCCAAAATAAAAGAGGAAATTTCCTCAAGGTTTTTTGTGGGTTGATTTCCGGAAAAGGAAATAGAAGAGACAATTGAGCTCTCAGGGGCCGAAAGGAAAAGATCCTGTGCGGATTCCAACCTGTGGGTCTGGGGTCTGCATCAATTGTGGTATCAGAGCCCTTCTCTATTTGTATATTGCAGATAGAGGGTGCGAGAAATATTTACAACCATGCCGCCAAGAAGAAGAGACAGGTAAACACCCGATCCACCAGAGGAAAGGGAAATTCCAAGAAGAAGGGGTAGGCAATTACCTGATCCACCAGGGGCAAGAGAGATGCGTGAAATGCGTGCTAGGATTGATGCCATGGAAATAGCACAGAGGCGCACAGTTGGTGTTGGAGATATCAGTGAATTTGAAAGTGAAAATGAAGCTGGAAATGAAGAAGTTGCAGCCGAAGATGCAGCAGAAGAATGCCTATTCAGGGCTATTGGAAGGATAGGTGCCAGGGAAAAAATGGACATTCCAGTATATGAGGGAAACCTGGTTGTTGAAGAGATTCTAGACTGGATTAGAGCTATGGATAAGTATTTTGACTATGAATATGTCGAGGAAGACAGGAAGATCAAACATGTTGTCACAAGACTTAAAGGACATGCAGCATTGTGGTGGGATGAACTACAAGCTGACAGACACTGCAAAGGCAAGCAGAAAATAAAGAGCTAGGATAGAATGGTTGCGAAAATGAAAGCAAAATTCATACCCAAGGATTACCAAATCACTTTGTTTCGGAGGATGTATAATTTGAGATAGAAGTTGATGTCATTGAAAGAGTACACTGAAGAATTCTATAAGCTAAACATCAGGGTAGGTCATCACGAAAGTGATGATGAAAAGGTTTCCAGATATATTAAAGGTATGAGATATGACATCCAAGATGATATGAGCATGATGACCATCCGAATGGTGGAAGATGCTTATCAGATGGCTCTGAAGGCTGAAGAGAAGCTGAGATGAAAGAAAAGTCAAAGAGGGTGAGGCAGAAGTCAAGCCAGAGGCAAACCAGTTGCCCAAGACAGGAACCAGAAACCTAAAGAAGAATGGAAGAAACCTCAAACTCAAACTGAGAGAGGTGGAAGCTCACAGAGAGGACAGTATGCATAAAGAAATACTTTTCCTCGAACTAGAGGAAGAGGAAGAGGCAGAGGTGGCGCAAATCCTATGAATGTCCAGATAAGAAGAAAGAAGGAGGTGAAAATCACATTTCTGAAGCATAGGGATGGAATGTTGAGGCAAAAGATGTTGAAGGTGGAAGGTCATTGATGATGAGAAAAGTTCTCTTAACGCCAGAGAAGGAGGTGGAAAATCTAGTCCAAAGGAATAGACTTTTTCAGACTGCTTGCAAGACCAAATACAGGGTATGCAAGGTCATCGTGGACAATGGTAGCATAGACAATCTTGTTTCTATAGAGATGGTAGAAAATATGGAGCTAGAGACTATTGAACAACCAAGTCCATACAGAGTTTCATGGCTACAAAAAGGACACCAGGTAAATGTCACTAAACAGTGTTTAGTTGAAATTAAAATAGGAGGATATAAGGATGAAATACTATGTGATGTCATTCCCATGGATGTTTGTCATCTATTGTTGGGTAGACCATGGAAATATGACAGGAATGTGATCCATGATGGGATAAAGAATACATACACTCTGGAGAAGAATGGAAGAACTCACATGATGTTGCCAATTAAGGATAAAGAAGTGAAAACAGAGGTAAGCAACACTGTACTTCTCATGAGTGGGAAGGAACTTCTTAAGGAGGTTAAGAAGAAAGAAGATACACAATTCATTGTGGTTAGGAAGCCTAGAATTGTTTTAACCAACACAAGAGTGGATGATTTCCCAAAGGAAATCCAACAAATACTAGAGGAATTTGTTGATATAGTCATGGACGAACTACCTTGTTCATTGCCACCGATCAAAAGTGTGAGTCATCATATTGATCTCATACCTGGAGCTATTTTACCAAACAAAGCAGCATACAGATTGACGCCGCAGGAGAATGAAGAGGTCAAGAGACAGGTCCAGGATTTAATGGACAAAGGATTGGTTAGAGAAAGCTTGAGTCCATGTGTTGTTCCAACAGTGCTCAGTCCAAAGAAAGATGGAGGCTGGAGGATGTGTACAGACTCAAGGGCAATTAACAAGATTACCATCAGATATAGATTTCCATTGCCAAGGATGGATGATTTGATGGATTTCTTGAGTGGAGAAAAAAAAAATTCAAATATTGATTTGAAAAGTGGATATCATCAAATTCAATGAGAGAAGGTGATGAATGGAAGACAACATTCAAGACAAATGAGGGACTATATGAATGGCTTGTTATGCCATTTGGCTTAACAAATGCACCAAGTACTTTCATGAGATTGATGAATGAAGTCCTGAAGGAGTTTATAGGAAAATTCGTCGTTGTATATCTTGATGATATACTGATTTTCAATAGAACAGAAATAGAGCACTTGAAGCATTTGGCTACAGTGATGAAGAAATTGCAACAAGAGAAGTTGTTGATAAATATGAAGAAATCATCATTCATGAAGACAGAGCTCATTTATTTGGGGTTTTTTATTTCGGTAGATAAGTTGAAAATAGATCCAGATAAAGTGGAGGTGATTAAGAATTGGCCATCGCCGAAGAGTATCTTTGAAGTTTGAATTTTTCACAGATTGGCTAGTTTGTATAGGAAATTTATCAGAAATTTCAGTGGAATTAGTGCACCGATGATGGACACAATGAAGAAAAGGCATAAATATTTTCACTGGATGGAAGAAGCAGAGAAAAGTTTCAATTTGTTGAAAAGGAAGATTACTGAACAGCCAATTTTGGTGTTTCCAGATTTCAACAAGACATTTCAGGTCAAATGTGACACAAGCGGATTTTCCATAGGAGCGGTCTTGAGCCAAGACGATAGACCAATCACGTACTTCGGTGAGAAAATGAATGAATCGAAAGTGAAGTACTCCACATATGATAAGGAATTTTATGCAGTCATACAGGCACTGAAAAAGTGGAGGCACTATTTGGTTCCTAAAGAGTTTGTATTGTACAGTGGCAATCACGCGTTGCAATTTGTAACTCAACGGGAAAAGTTGAACCAAAGACATGTTAAATGGGTTGAATATATGCAAAATTTTACTTTTGTAATTAAACGTATTTCTGGAACTGCTAACAAAGTTGTTGATGCTTTGAGCAGGAAGAGTTTGCTTATGCAGGAGTTCAGAGTCAAAACATTGGGTTTTGATAATATCAAGGACATGTACAAGGATGATCCATATTTCAAAGAGGCGTATGAGGCATCTGAGAATCCAATTCTCAGCGACAGAAGTCAATGGACTGAATATATGATCTAGGATGGATTACTGTTCAGAGGAAATCAACTGTGTATTCCAAAATGCTCCATGAGGGAGAATCTGTTGAAGGAAAAACACAGTGGAGGATTGGCCGGACATTTCGGTCATGATAAAACGTTCTCAAAATTAAATGGCTCATATTTTTGGCCAGGGATGAGGACAGATGTCAAAAGATTCATGGACATATGCAGAATTTGTCATCACACGAAGGGAAAAAGGTAGAACACAGGGTTATATCATCCATTACCCATACTAGAGAGGCCATGGGATGCAGTGAGCATGGATTTTATATTAGGGTTGTCGAGAACGCAAAGAAGGTTTGATTCAATCTTTGTGGTGGTAGAAAAATTTTCTAAAATGGCACACTTTATACCATGTCATAAAACCAATGACATGACTCACATTGCGAACCTGTTTTTCAAAGAAGTCGTCAGACTTCACGGCTTACCAAGGAGCATAGTTTCATATCGAGACACTAAGTTTGTGGGACATTTCTGGAGAACTTTATGGAAGAAGCTAAGAACAAACTTGTCATTTAGCTCATCATATCATCCTCAGACGGATGGTCAAATAGAAGTTGTGAACATAAGCTTGGGATATTTACTGAGAAGCCTAGTGACTGAACACCGCAGTCAGTGGGATCACATTCTTCCCCAGGTGGAATTTTCTTATAATGATTCGATCAATAGAAGAACAGGGCAGAGTCTATTTCAGATTGTTTATGGAATGAAACCCAGGGGAGTTTCTGAACTGAAGGATTCAAAACAGGATGACACTAGAAGTGCTAGTGCAGAAAATTTTGCAGAGGCAATGAAGGAACTTCACAACCAAGTGAAGGAGCGATTGCGGAATTCAATCCAGGAGTATAAGCGCAGAGCAGATCAACACATGCGACAACTTCAGTTCGAATTTGGTGATTTGATTCTTTCACACTTGAGAAAGGAAAGGTTCCCAAGGGGAACGTATAACAAATTGAAAATGAAAAAGATTGGACCATGCAGGATCATAAGGAAATTTGGGGCAAATGCATACGATATTGAATTACCCGATGGGGTCGGAATTTCACCGATATTCAACATCTCATATTTGTACCCTTACAAAGATGAATAAGATAGTGGACAGAAAGAGGTTCAATGGGATAAACAAATGCATGTAGCTGAAAATCCACAGATGGAAAGTATACTTGAAAAGAGAGTCAGCAAGAAGACCAGGAGAAAAGAGTATTTTGAATACTTGGTCAAATGGAAGGGACATCCAGTTGAAGATGCTAGCTAGGAGAATGAAGCAGAAATTTAGAAGCATGGACTGACAGTGCAAGAGTTCATGAACAGGAGTCCATGAAAAATTTCAAGCAAGGGAGTATGATGCAGGAGCATCGCCAATAGCAAGCGAGCGTGGGACAAATGCCATCAAATTTTTGGCACATGTTAAAATTGTTTGCAATATTTTGAAAGTTTTGATGCGCAAACTTTAATGTAATAGTTAAAGAAGGGTGTACTTCCATATTGTAAATAGATCTTGAGTGATTTTCTCTCATCTGTAAGGTGTAGAGGCATGTATGCATAGTTAATGAAAGTAGGTAGATTTAAAATTCTAGATTAGACAGCTTTAGGAGTTGGAGGGAAAATAGATATAGACACCCTCATCTTGTATCATTGTAACATTATCAAGAATATCATAGAGCATAGAGAAGAGAAGAAGTAGAGAGTTGTGTAGAAGAACCCATGTACAGAAGTTCTGAAATTAATATATATGAAGCTTTGATTCAGACTCATGGTGTTCAAATACTTTCTGTGTATACATGCTGAATGTTATGCTTATGGTTGGTTTAATCTTTCTGTTGTACATTTGTTGTTATTCCATGTATGTATTATTTCATGCTAAGTGTTTGAAGTCTAAGAGAGTAAGGAAATTAGTTTCAATTGTTTCTCTTCTTGAGTTAGAGTTCCTGCAAGGAGTGTCGTGAAGCATCCGCAAGGAGTGCGTTGATAGGTTCAGAGTTCACCTATGAAATCTTAGGAGGGATATCGTTGTTCTCATTTTCCGTAGAAGTGCAAGCCAAGCACAGAAGTTGTGCAAGGTGTGCACAGGCTGGTTGGAAGTTCAGAACTTATCAACCAAGGAGAGGATTGAAAGACTGTTGTCGCAAAGAGTTGCACAGAGTCAAAAGAACTCAAATACTTAGACGTATTTGAAGAAGTGTCGCAAGGAGTGCATGCAAAAATCTCATAGGAGATTTAAGTTGTCGAAGGAAAGATCAGGAGAGTTAGAATATTCAAGGTGTTTGAGGAGAAGAAGGTAACTTTAGCCATCATGCAGGGGATAGGTTCCAAAAGAGAATCACAAGGTCAATTTAGAACCAGAGATCTTTGAAGAAGAAATTTGGATGGTCAGAATTCTCCGAGAGGAATTCCCGAAATAGCGAGAGCCATAGGATCTACAGGAGTTGCAAGGCAGATAAGGGCCATTGATCTTGACTTATTGGGATGTCAGATCATTTTGGAATTTCGGGGTTCGAAAATCTGAAGTGTAAGCCAAATCCTTGGCTGATCCAATCCCTAAAACGCGAAAAGGAGGTTTTTGTGTGTGGAAGAAAGTTAATTTTTTGGAACTTCGACATTTTGGGGTTTCGGAAGTCTCGAGGGAAGGAGATCGGGACTCAGTAGAGGAGAAAACCCGAAACCAGAAGTCGTGACAAAGGATTATCGTCATTTCAGGACTTTGGAGACCGGAAGGTGGAGAGGACATAGAGTTCAAACTTTAGCATATTGAACTCTCGGTATGTGAAATCACATTGACCGTTCGATCCAGGGAAGGTCCATAGTCGTCGATATCCTTGGAAGTGGAACCTTAGCATTTCGACATTTCGGGATTCGGCACACCGGGAATCATGTTGACGAAGGAATAGATATGGTGAAGAGGAAAACCCGATATGCGAAAGTCCAAAAAGGATTTTAGAAGACGTCATTTCAGTATTTCGGGGTTTGGAGGTCAAAGAAGTAAGGTGCTCGACCACAGGATTCACGAATTCGTGAAGTCCATTATCCCAAAATAAAAGAGGAAATTTCCTCAAGGTTTGTTGTGGGTTGATTTCCCGAAAAGGAAATAGAAGAGCCAATCGAGCTCTCAGGGGCCGAAAGGAAAAGATCATGTGCGGATTCTGACCTGCGAGTCTAGGGGTCTGCATCACACAGCTACCATAATATCAACAGGAAGATGGGTGTATAGCTCCTATTTCTTGATGGCAGGTTTGGAAATGGAGAAGGAAGTGCAGGAAACGATGTACTTGCGGACATCTTGTCGAAGCTTCATCCAATAAAAATGATTTTCCAAAAATGCCATTGTTTTGTCCACACCAAAGTGTCCCACGGCCCGACTTTAATGAGATACCAAATAATATTTCCACACTTTCTTAAAGGAACACGAAGATGGATCAAATGGCATAGTAGTCCATACTAGAGATGAAATTCTAGAACTAGTTTTCCTACGCTCAATGTATGATAGGGAGCAACAAATTTATATTCACTATTGTATAATTGTGGCCACTTGGATGCCTCATGCCCACATAAGTTAACAAATATGGTTAGCACCACAATCAGGGGTAGATTAAGGAAATCTACGACATGGTTGGTGTTGCCCTTCATGTACTTTATGCTCAAGTGGAATTGTTCCAGCTATGTAGAACACTTTTGATGGCGGTCATTATGTAACTTTCCTTGTGTCTACATGAATTACATAGGCCTATCAAGACCCATGCACAATGGATTACATCTCTTTTCCATATGTGGGGTATCTACAAATAAAATCAAATAGTGTTTCACTATGATGAGCCATCAAACTCCCATGTTGAGTGAGTACTGCACCAATAGCATAATTTGAAGCATCTGTCTCAATCTCAATTGGTTGTTGCAGGTCTGGCATAATAAGGACTAGTGTTGAGTAGAGGCATAATTTCAAATCCTTGAATTATTTTTGTTGGGACGCAACCCAAAACAAATTGACCTTTGCTACACCCTTGTTCACCTAGCTTAGGGCCCAAGCGATATGAGAGAACCCCAACACAAACCTATGGTAGAAGTTGGTGAGGCCCATGAAGTTGCAAAGCTCAGTTAGTGTCTTTGGGGTCGGCCAATCGTGGATAACTTGGATCTTGGTTGGATCCATATGCACACCTTTCTCATCCACAATGTATCCCAAATATTGGATTCTCTGCATGCCGAAGGAACACTTCTCCAAATTGGCATATAACTTGTGTTGTTGCAGGGTGCACAAGACTTGTTGAATGTGCTTCAGATGTTCCCCCTAAGTTTTTCTAAATATGAGGATGTCATCCAGATATATGACCACAAAGGAGATTTTGAATGGTCATGATATATCATCCATCATCCACATGAATGTGGTCGAGGTATTCATCAAGTGAAAGGCATGACCAACCACTCAAAGAGACCTTCTTTATACTTGAAGGTTTTCTTACATTAATCAATTTTCTCAATCAACACCAGGTGATAGCTAGAATTCAGATCAATCTTAGTGAAAAATTTGGCTCCCTTGAGATAATCGAGAATATCATCAATATGAGGGATGGGGTACTGGTTTTTTACTGTGATCTTGTGCAGGGATCTGTAATCAATATGAATTCACCATGTCTCATCCTTCTTTGGTATCATAAAAATTGGGATCCCACAAGGTGAGGATCTTGGTCTGATGTGGCCCTTCAGAATTCGTTCCTGGATTTGGCATTTGATTTCTTTCTTTTCCATAATAGAACACATGTATACATTTCCATTTGGAAAAGGAACATCAAGTGTCAAATCAATTAATTTCATCACCTGACAATGCAAAGGAACCTCAGTAGGCAAGGCAATGATGTCCTTGTGCTCTTATACTATCTTGTCCACCTATTTCTATTGTGTAGAGAGACCTCGTGTATAGGTTTTGGCAGTTGCAGTGAACTTACGTTCACCTTTCGACCGGACCATAAAGAGGAAAAATCTCCCAGTCTGAGAGACCACCTTTCAACACTACTTTGTGGAGATCAAAAAGACCACCATAGTTGGGACTTCCTTTGGTGCCCTGTAGAGTTGACTTCCCAAAGTAAAAATGATACTACGAGGCCTAGATTCATAAACATCATTACACTTCCACATATATGGTTTTCCTAAAATAAAATCACAAAATTTAAGAGGGGAAACATCACATAATACATCATATTTGAAGGGTTTGATGTTGTAGTGTAGTTGGCATTATTGGTTGATGCAAATGTCTCATCCCTAGTTGGACCAACCAATGGTGTATGGATGAGGATGTGAGATCGTTGTTAGGTTCAACCTATTGGCGACCTATGCTAATATTAGGTTCTTTTGTATAACATCATCAATAATGAAATTGAGGGGGATCCCCTTCACTGACATCTATGAGTGGAAGAGGAACTCCCCTTCTTCAGGCTCCTTTAGTTCATCTGGATAGACTTTTTTGGTAACGATGGTGACATTAGGTTCTACGTCAATGATTCATTTTCCCTTATTCGGTTCTGAATCAGAGTCTGAGTCGAAATCCAACTCTGAGGCTATCATCTCAGCCAACAATGATTTTTTGGAGAGACATTAATCAGTGGTGTGCCAAGGAATTTTTTGGAACTCACACCATGTTCCAGTGTCCTTCTTCAACTTCCCATTACCCTTATTTTTTGGTGGCTTGGACTGGTTTTCTTGGGGCTCGCCATCCTTGCTCTATCATTTTCTTTGGAATTTAGGGCCACCTTTACCATGCTTTTGTTGTGATGGTTTTGAAGAGATTAAATATTGGTTATTATTTTGATTGAACTTTTGCTCGATCTCAACAGCATATGGGTAAGGGGATCTTAGTGAGGATATGTCTAGGAACTCCATATATGTTTGGATGTACCTATGTAGGCCACTGCGTACTTCAAGATCAAGTGTCAATCAAAGTATTTAATACTCATCTTTGTGCACAAGGTATGGAAGATGTTGGTGTACTTCAACACTGTCTAGTCTCTCTCTTGATGCAGAGTTGTCCATCTCATCTACTGGTCATCACAGTTTCCAACATGGTAGTATTGATCCTTGAGGGAATCAACAAAATATTACCAAGTGGGTTCATACCCACAAATTCTAGACTTGTATCTAGAATGCTTCTTATAGTAAGTTTCCCACCAATCTTTGACATGGGGAAGAGATTTAAGGAGTGCAAAGGTGATATTTTCATTGTTGGAAATATTTTGGACAGAGAAATAACCATCTAGCATACTTAACCATTTTTCCAAATCCATGATATCTATATGGCCTTCAAATAAATGAATATAAAAGTTAAATTCTACCATGAAGGGTGTCACACCTCCAAAGTGACTGCTAGTTGAAGGTGTCGACGTTGTTGTTGGCAGTCACCAAAGGATCTGAGAAAAATTATCCATCATTTTTTTTCTCTGTTGTGCAAGGAATTCCTCGAAAAATAGTTTGATATGATATCCTACTCCATTGTCTCTCTTTTCTTCCACCATGGGAGGTTTCTTCAGACGGAGAGACTGGTTTTCCTCAAGAGAAACTATCTTGAGACCCAACTCTTTATACCTTGACCACGTCGAGGACATGCACTAAGAAATGATAAGGAGCAGACTTCTCTGATACCAGTAATCCAGATTAAGTTGGGAACAAAATGAAGGAAGAGATATAAAAAAGAAACATACAAAGATATTCCAAGAAACACAGTAATACATTTAAACTCAAATTCTATTAATGATTGTTTCAATTACAAAAGACTATAAAATGAAAAGCACACAATCTAGCTAGAATGGTGGTAGCTTATCTCTGAAGATAGTTATGTGATGGCTACACTCATTCACAAGAAGTTGATTATAAAGAGTCTGGAAAATAATTTTAACATAAAGAATCAATGAGAAAACCATAAACATCCAAAACCATAACCCCAGAAGATGAAACGCCAAAAGGTTTGTGGGCCTCGATGTGGTTAGTTGATACGTCAAATTTTCGAGGGCATAACTGTTTCAAATGATATTTGTTTGGGGCTCTCAATACCTTGTCGGAAATGTCTATCTGAGGAGTATACATTATGTTCAGCCTAGTATCTATATTCCACTATATGTTAGGCATTATTGAGCCAAAAAAATGTCGTTTAGGGCCTCAAAACGGCCTCGGAAGTTTGGGACCCAAAAAATCATAGAAAAAATGCCAAGATGTAGAACCATTTTAAATTAGTGGAACATATGGGTGGCCACCAGTATCCACCTGGATCATTCTTCCTTTTTATTTTTCACTCCCTCAATCTCTCCTTCATGTACTACCATGGAATCCACTACTAATTTAGCCCTATATTCTTCAACTAATGTGTATGTAGGTACTACAATTAGTTTACATGCAATGACTACTTCATGTTCCACCTTAGGCCCTTATTGGTTAGTAAGAGAGATATCTTGTAGTGTGGTTATATTTTTCTTATACCATAGATTCAAAATCTTCTTTTGCACATTAATATTAATTGTACCCATTGAGTTTATCCAAATATATCCAAGAGTAATATCCACATCCTCCATATATATAACATCAAACTCTAAATCAAAAACATATTTATCCATAGTAATATTTAAATATCTGAAAATTTGGACATTCTCACCCTCAACTAGTGTGCTCTAAACATGTTTAGCAGGGACCTACAATCTATTAGCCAATGCAATATTTCTAAAATTGTGTTTTTTTCTAGGGTTTATAGAAATAATTATCTTCTCCTATTGAAGACATCCATGAACCTATAATAGGAACTGTTCACATGAAAATAGTCTCTTACGACCCTCTTTATCCTTCTTTGGGGCATGATACCACCTATCTAAAATTAAGTGTTCAACTTCTACTTCTAAAAAGCAGAACCCCTCATTAGGGCCAAGCGACTTCACCATATGGAAACATCATCTTTTAAATTAAAGAATAGCATGTATCTCCAATGAGTGGGAGATTTTGATTTCCTCCAATTTATGTATTTGTTAATACTAGGACCATCATATTTTCCTATAAAAATACATTTTGCTTGGAGAAAAATATTACAATTAAAACTAGGGTTTTGAAGAAATAACTTACTTTTCAATGGAGCCCATATGTATAGTTAGGGTTTTAGGGTGGAGAATTTGAAAGTACCATAACTCCCTCAATATTGAATAATCTCTATTATGAACCTAATTCTTGAATTCGACAGCCACTCTGCTTCTAATGGGACTATTGATGTGGAAATATGGTATAGAGACAAAGAGAAAAGTGCAATGTAAAAATTACCCAAGAGGGTATTGAGTCACAACTTAAAATAGTTGCAACTTCTACAATACTAATTAAAATCTTTGTTATTACCCCGATTCTGAAATGTCACGTCCACTCTACTTTTACTGGCATATGTTTTGTTTTAATATAGTTCATAAACATAGAGATAACCATGCCACAAGAATTTCCCATATGGTATTTGAGGTCCCTAACTAAAAATGGTTATAAATTCCATTCTATAGCTATGAACCTCTATTATGGCCCCAATTCTGAAATTCCATATCCACTCGGCTTCTAATGGACCATGGCTAGTTTCTATTTGGTGAATAGGTTGAGAGAAAAGCCTTCCACAAAAATCTATAGAGAGAGAGAGAGTTATAATACCACATTTATTGAATCTTAGTTAAAATATAAAACCCTTATACTTTAGAATAACCAAGGTATCGACACAATAATAAACATCAAGATTGTAGAATACCCATAAGGTAAGGCAACACCATCATTTACTCTTAATGGAAGAAATCACTCCACAAGCTATGCTTGTTGCAATACAACATCAAACATATCCAATACAATGATACTCATGTGTATTTACATTCTCTCATGAATATTCCCAGGGAATTATGCCAACTACACTTGATTATTACATTTAATACCCACCAATTGCATAGTGGGCCTTATTCCATGAGTATGCCCAAATTATATTAATTATCCCTATTGGGTACCAAACTAGGTATATAATATTACATTAACTTATCCTCCCTAGGTACATTATAGGTGATTATGAACATATTCCCCTCTTCATCCTCCCCCTATATGCTTTAAATTTGGCCAAATGTGGAAGGATTTTACCTCATTTTTTCTTAATTTTACCAAATTTCGTGAAATTTCTTGCATGGAGGGAGAATGGCTGCCACTCCAAGTGCAATTCCTAGCATATCACCCCTCCCTCTATGCCCATATTTTCTAAAAATTGTTTAAAAATTAACCAAATTATTTAAAATTTCAAGCATGAAGGATAGTGGGGGGGTTGGGGGGGCACAATATTGGACATCATCCTCAGTTTCACCATGCTTGAAATTTAAAAAAAAAAAAAAAAAAATCATCAAATTTGATCAAATTAAGACCAATTTTGGAAATATTGAGTTATTTGGTACATATAAATAGGGGAGGCAATGTTGAGAATAACCCTTGGGGTGTGAGGGGGAAATGCCCCACCTCCCTCCTTGTAAGAAATTACATGAAATTTTGAAAACTTTGAACAAATTTGGTAAAATTTTACCAAATTCAAAGCATGGAGATGGTGGGGGGGATGTTAGGAATTCTCCTCCCTCCATACATGCTTGAAATTTTAAAATATTTGGGGAAAATTGACAATTTGTTTTCAAATTTGACCAAATTTAGCCTAATTTTGAGCAATATTGAAGAATTTTTCACGTGGAAGTGGGGGAAGAAATCACCCCCTTCCCTACATGCAATACATTTCACAAATTTTGGCTAAATTTTCACCAAATTTTACTCAATAAATTGTAATATATTTTTAGTTTTTAAATTGTTTGTAAAATTTATGAAATTTCTCCTTTAATTTTACAACATCAAGGTAAAATTTCAATTAAATATTTTTGAGGAAATTAAGGTGGGAATTGAGTGGATTCTCTTCCCTTTATTTAAAAAACTATCCTAAATATAACCAATAGAAAAAAATGGTGATCCATAATCACTAAAAAATAAAAGAACAAAACACAAAAAAAAATGATAAAAAAATGGGAGCTCTTATATCACCTCTAAAGGAAAAATAAAAATAAAATGGTGTTACTACATCAAAACTGATTTTTTTTAAAGCCTTAAGGAAACAATGGTGACACTAGATCACCATTGTTCAAAAATTGGGTAAAAAACACACCTTCTATAAAACCCCCAACAAAATCATTACTTCATCGATACTGGAACAAAATTAAAAATCACCCTAGAAAAAAAAAATGTTGATATCAATAGCACGATATTTCAAAAAAATGACTAAAAATACCCTTGGATTTCTAATGAGAAACACATTGAACGAGAATTGGATCACCTTGGAAAGGATTTGAAAATGATTGGCTATAATTAGAGAAACTTCAAGAAAGTTGTCTTAAAATGTAATATGGGACCCCACACAAGGCAACAAGAGGATCAAGTTAAAAAAATAGTGTTTCCTTATATAAAAGGATTAACTTACAAGATCACAAAAACCTTTAAAATGTGATATTTAGATTGCTTTTTCCCCTCTGAACTCCATGAAAAGAATGTTGGACTTTGCGAAGGACCCAATTGACCCTAGGAAGCAAAAATGGTTCTATGTCATTCTTATATATATATCATGAACATGGAATGGCATATAACCTTTTTTGTTTCCTAGGGTCAATTGGCATATCAATGCAGATCAAACTTAAATAGCATGGAACTGACATCATAGATGAGAGTAGGGATGATTTTAAGGATGAAAATTTATTTTAAATTCTAGAAACCTTGGAGAATCTTACTAATCCTTCATATGCCAACTATAAATTATTGGCGATATTTTTGTAAAAATATTCAAATTTCTAAGGATTTTATATAGATTTTATAAAATTTTGGTGATTTTTAAGGTAAAATAATTTTATCCTATAGAATTTGGGCGAATCATTTTTAAAATAGTGAATCTCATTTTTGGAAAAACCATGGAAAATTAGCCCATGAGGGAAATTTAGCCCCTAAAATCATCCTTGGATGAGAGGATAAAAAAATCGTCAGTAGAAAAACACTCCATTACCATTGATCTTCACATAAACAAAGTTGATAGCTAAGGAGATAACTAGACCAAAAAGAAAAATAAGGAAGTCCTTGGGAATAGAAAATAACCCGATTAATATGAATTGGAAGAATGGGTACAAAATTAGTGGAACATGGAACCCTATCATTCAACTTCTTAGAAATAATGTTTCAAATTTCATTCATGAATAGGATTGAAGGCTTAACAGTTAATATGAATGGATGTTCACTAAATTTTCCAACTCGTTGTTAACCAACATAACCATCCCGTCATTATGTTATTGTGATTATACCCTGTATTTATGGAAAAAAATATTTCCTTCCTTTACTTGTAAAGGGTGCATGTGATATCCTTTTGGCTCACTCTAATCCTAAGTCATTGACCACCTTATGTGTCCTTTAGGATATAGTTTTATCCTAGATACCATTGGTTTTATGGTACTAATCTTTTCAATTAGGTACCATTTATTATTATGTGTTAGTAATCATGATTATACTATTTATTATACATTATTGTGTGAAAACAATGGTTTGAATTATGGATTTTTCCACCATATTTTTTATCATTATATTATTTAAATTGGTATTAGAGCATGCTTAAGTCAAGGTAGAATCATTGGAAATCAATTGTAATGATTTAATCTTGATGTTGATGGTACATTATAGATCATGTGCATGGGGATTTCCCTAGTTGAGTATAGTTGATTCTAGTCAATATCAAATGTTGGAAAGAATGTGAAATTCATGTAGAGACAAAAGAGATGAAAATATAATTGGAAACCAAAGAGGAAGGAGGATATTAGCACATGCAACTAAAAGAAGCATGAGAATAAAATCAAATCCAAAATTTCCATGTGTGTGATCTATGTCAAAATCACCTAATCCTCAATCCATTATCCTAAATAAACCATAATCCTCAAAAAACTAAGTAGAGAAACATGAAGTTTGATAATCACCATCAATATCTTCCCCATGTCAACCAAAAGGTGATAAGTCCTATGACCTATGAATCAGATATCTCAATGTACCCCCCATGAAAATGGAAAAGGGTAACCATAATTTCTTTGAGTAGAGTCTAAAGACTCGATATTTAACTCAAAATATGACTTCAAACCATCCATATTTATGCCCTAAATCATCAAATTCCGGTTGAAAATGTTCATGTCCATCTGCTATAGGAACCTCTCAAAATGCACCTAGAATGATGACCATCCTCAATTTAAATTTGTCACTTATCCAAACTTACAAGGGAATGATACATGTTGTGTAACATCCACTTTAGATGGAATAATATGATTTTGGATATAAGCATTGTGAGGCATTAATTATATATATGTGTGCTTCAAGATAAAACCTAATTCATGTGTATTGATTTGGCATGATGGATTTTTTTATACCCAAGAAATATGAGTTCATATTTATTTTTTTTATCAAAAATTTATTTATTTCAAATGGAGATATTTTGTTGGTCAGTTTCACCTCTAGAGGATATTTTCCAAGACAATTTAGCACATGGTAGTTTTGAGGATTTTCAAGATTTAAAAGAGATTTTGGATTTTTCAATTTGACCTTCAAAGGATATTTGCCAAGACAATACAACACTTGAAATTTTTTAGGATTTTCAAGAGTTTGAGGATATTAACATGGATGATTTTTCCATTTTGGAATTTGAGGATTCAATGAGTTATTGCATATTTGTGACTTACATGTTTGTTTGACATATTTTATCAATAGTTTGTTTCTTGGATTTGAGGTTGTACTAGTGTTTTGCTCGGTATACTTCTCATCATTTTATGGTAGGATTATGATTCACTCCTTGTTGAGTCATTCACTGTTTTTTCACACAAACTTTTATGAATAAAGGATTGGGCTATTGATAAACACATTTTTTTCTTCTATCAACTAAATCATTGATAGTTTTTTTATGTGTCATTTTTTTAGAGAAATTTTGTGAACATATTTATTCACTCGATAGTCTTCTGACTTTATAGGGATGATATTCGTACCTACCAAAGGAAAGTTGATTCTTCTTCACTTTTGTTTGGGAGAAATTTTTTGGGTTTGGGACCTATTATACTTCCAATGAATTCACTTATCATCAAAGTTTTATCTCATTGATTTTAGGTTCACATCAGTGAACACTTCTAGGTTATCTAGCTCATTTGTTTCACAGTGAGATTCCCAGAATTAGTATTTGACATCTTCTTTTGGTGGTTTTTAAAGTGGATCTTCATCAAGCCTCATGAGTTTTCAAAACATGGGTATCAAGTTGAAGACTTGGATATATTACTAGCCTTTTCACTAGTCTTTGTTTCCTATCTAACACTTGTATGAACTTATGATTAAGTGGGGGATTTTTAGCCTTTTGTCTCACTATGATCATACCTCCTTGACCACCTTATGCATACTTTAATATATATTAATTATCCTAGGTATCAAGTACTTAATTATGTGTTAGGTTTATTGTACTAATATTCTTGATTGGGTACCATTGATTGTTAGATGGTGGTTATCATGATTGTGCTATTTATTATACATTATTGTGTGAATACAATGGTTTGACTTGTGGCCTTTTCCACCATCTTATTTTTCATTATATTCTTTCAATGTGCCTCTTCCAATTTCATAATGATTGTATTGGATTTGGGATTAAAACATTGAATGTAAATACTCATACCATAGTTTTCGAGATTCTCTCAAAAAACATCATCTTAAACATCCCCTAATAAATAAAAATAAAAATTGTAGGTCTCTTGTCAAGTAGGTAATTGTGTTACTATTGTTAGGTTGAGCCTTAATGGTATAAGGGGAAGAACAGACTTTAACATGAGAAAATGGGGTAGGATTTGTCACCTTAGCTTCACTTTTGGAAGAAAGTTAAAAACCATGCTTTAATGAAGGAAATAGAAAATTCTCAACTCACTTCTAATGCTAGGATGAAAACCTGGAATGAATTTGATGAGAAGGGTGTTGGAAATTTTGTTTTCATTGATGTCAAATGATTTCATTGATATCACACGTAGTGGGAGATAATGAATTCCTCCATGAGTGAATGACATGTCCAAGGATCGAACCAAAATCAGATAATTGAGGAACCATCTATAGTGCAAGTCAGACTAGATAGAGGTAATTGAGTATGTACCTGTGCAACTCCGCGTGAATGGAGGTGAGAAAAACTATGTATGTAAAGAATTCCCATGTACATGTATGGGTATATGTGTGTGAATATGAATCCATGTTGTTGGGCACGTGTAGGTGTTCTTTGTGCATCCAAACAAAGTGATTGAGCGAGAAAAAACCAAGAAATTTTAGACCTACACATGCATGAAGAGAAACAATGAGTGGAAGTTGAACAAAGACAACTCCATGGCGAGAACACTACAGAAGAGGAGTAGGTTGGACAAGGAAACCTTGTAGAAGAGTTTTTTTGCAGATTAATCACGGTTTATAGAATACCGAAGAAATGGTGAAATCGATATATCCCACATTCATTGGGAAATCATTATCAAAAGGGTTTATAATGAAAAGGCGTTGTCACTTAGTTTGAATATGAACGATCAGCTATGGAGTCCTACATGAAACATTAATTTTTGTCATAAATAATAGTGAACTCGAAACATGAAAAATATTGATTGTTCATCTCTTGAGATCAACGGTTAGATCAAAGATTGGGGTCCGACTCTCAGTTATCCAACTCAACCACGAAAATGTCACATAAAAAGGAATCCACATCAATGTTATAACAGACATATTTACAGAAGACACGTAGAGTACAACATGTCAGGACATGTGTCGATGCCACATCATTTAGTACAAGAGAATACATCCACATGGAAGTCATCTCATCTGCAACAACAACAGAAATCTCTCGAAAACGACTAAGTATTGAGATATCACGGATATTATGAGCACGATGGAGAACCAGAAATATGAGAGTGTGAACCCATGGACCCATGGTAAAATATTGGAAAATAACTAAGTATCAGGAATCGATTGATGTCTCAATAAATGGCTAAGTATGAAGATTGGATCAATCGGACGAACAAAGTCACAAGAATCGGGAAAGTGCCATAAACCCATGGGCCTGTGGTAAAAATTCAAATAATTGAATAAGTGACACGAATCAATTGGATGAAGTCAACAAGAGAATAATGGAGATGCCCCATGAACTCGCGGTGATATCTTGAAAAATAAATAATTATGGAGAATTGGTCGAATGCAGTGAGACCTGAAAAAATGACTAAGTATGGTGGATCGGTTGGACATAAAAGATCATGAATAAGAATAGATATGTTTTGGATCTTTTGAAAAATGACTAAGTATGGAGAATAGATCCGATGGCTCAGAAGGTGAGATATCTGACAACCCAAGAGGTCACCACGTGTAACAGATCAAACGACCCAAAGAGTAATAGATCTGATGACCCAGGAGGTTTCTACATGTCATGGATCAAATGACATAGAAGGTGAGAGATCTGATGGCTTAGTAGGTAGCCACATCTCATAGATTGGACTACCTTGAGTGTAAGAGATCCAAGGGCTCATGTTGTCTTACAAACTAATGGTGAAACACTTAGAAAATGTTTCTAAGTATGGGTGCAAAGTGAGTGCGACAGAACATGAAGGTGCATTCTAGAGGCAATAGAATTATGACAAGATATTCCTTAGACCTGAGGAGAAGGGATTGGAAATTCACATAAGTATAGGTGCAAAATGAGTGTTGTGGAACTTGAGGGTGTAATTTGGAGATAGTGGAAGTTTGAAGTGAAGAAGAGATATGCCCTAGACCGATGATGAATCCTTCAAGAGAGATTGACGGTCAAGATCAATCTAGGAGATCTAATCATATGGTTGTTGTGAATTGTGGTATGTTACACATTACTTTGGTCACCTCGGTGATCACCTGACAAGATGTGTTCATGTTCCCTGAAAATATTAAAAAGATACTTTCTCCATGGGAAAAGTGATTTTCTTTCCTCTCTCAGAAACCATATAAAAGAAGGTCATCACACCCTGCTATATGCATGGGGTGAAATGATGCATGAGCGTCGCACTCTACCCTAAACCTGGAATGTGATGTCATCATGTGTTTCTTGTGCATAGGGTGTGACGATTCTTAAATCATGAGAAGGGTCAAATTTCACAAATGTTCTAGAAGAGAATATTCTAGAATATGAGGTGGCCTCCTATAGGTTTGGATCTTACTCGCTTATCTGATTTGGTGGGATCATCACAATCTCCTCATCCATCTCTCTTTCACACTATATAAAGAGGGATATCTCATGGAAAAGGCTAAGGTTGAATAGGCTAAGATTTGTATGGAGAGTTCTACTTCAAATTATGCTTGAGATATTTTCTTTAGTTCATCAAGTCAGATTGTGGATCTTCTTCATTCAAGGCATTGGAGCAAAGGAGTGTGTGTTGAAGCAAAGAGCCATCGAAAGGGGGACCTTGCAACAAACCATGGGTTGTATTCTCCACTTTATATTCATTTAATATAATAATGCATTTCTTCTCTATAAAAGCATCTTGTATTCTATTGTATAATTCCTTGATCATATACATAGACTTCATTAGAATACATATATCTTTTTTTTCCCTCTTTGTTGGTTTTTTATTCTTGGACAGGCTTACTATTCTGCAAACCCAACAAGGAAGAAACTAGCGAGGATCAAGCATCGTTTAAAAGGTATGTCACTTGTACTTCATTAAACTAGTTCATATGATAATGAAGTTTAAGGCGAAGTGTGCATTTTGTTCTATTTTGTTCTAGTTTCCTGTGGGATCTAGGGAGATCTATTTGTGTCCACACTTATCAATTAATCTAATAACAAAATTGGTGCCTCCACTGGGGATACGAATTTATTTTGGCTTTTTCCTCTTATTTTCTTTTAGCCTGCCTTCTTTTGGTTAAATTCATTCTGTGAGTCTGTGGGTGATCCATCTAGACTCCCTAAGTCTGAAAGTTCAGTAAGATTTTTTGTTTTTCCTTCCATTGTCCTTTAGTTACAGAGATCGTCACAATGTACTATATAGATAGACCGTGACAATCCTCTAAAAATGCACTCTATTGGTGCAGACCAGTGTGACGACATCGCACTGTACCCTATTGGCAGCATGCGATGACCCTAGATCGTCGCATTGTGCTCCACTGTAGCCCGCGATGATTCCTGTAGGAATTGTTGGAGGTAGCCAATTTTTCTTTTTCCACCTAGTTTTGCCTCAATTTCCTAGGATGAACTTATGATACCAGTGATTGATTGATTTACAATTTTTAAGCTTGCATTTGTTTGGTTTTCATAAATTGGAAGTTTTTCTTTGTAAATTTTGCAAGTTTTGCTTTTGATTCTTGTCACAAGGGTAAAATATCTAGATCTCGGTCATGAGTGCTTGTTTGTCCAAGAGTCCTGGATTTATTTGGAGTTTTGGATTTTGTTTACTTTCTATATTGTTCATTGATTGAGAAACAATTTTGTTTTCAGTTGACAAAAGGATTTCCTATCATTTCATTTTTGTCTACATTATAGTTTTGATTTGGGAATCGTGTTGAGAGTGTGTTAATTTTCTTCAGTTACATTTTATTTTCTTCATTACGTCTCTGATATGATTTGAGAAAGAAAGAACTGAAGTCATTTCTTCTTTTTAATAATTGTTCACAAGAAAATTATTACATTCAAAATATTTGTTAAAAGAGAAAATTGGAAAATTTTGTAAATTTTGATTATTTGGAATTTTGTTCATTCAAAAATTGAGAAATTGTGTTTCGTAGCTTTTGTAGTTGAAAGAGATACCTTCTCCCTACTGTAATTATATTTCATCAAATTAAAATATTTCATAATCATATCTTCTTGCATTTTATTGGGTCAAGTTCACATACATCATCAGTTTCATTTCCATTTCCCTTTTGAGTAAACAACAGCCTTTAAAAATACAACGTAATTTTAAAATTTATTAGAAACTTTTATTTTCTATAAATTCTCTTCACCAACATTAGATAGGATAGAGATTTGGAATAGTTTGTAATGCACACTCTCCAAAGCATAAAAAAACACAATAGTATCTTGTGATAGGGAGATTTCAAATCCACTTGCTACATTTTGTCCTGGGAAGCCCTTCTAACACAAGGGTCAATCATGAGGTCTCATTAGGACTGACCAAGTTACTCACCCTGCTTTGTCGGTCTTAGTGTAGAGATTGTGTGTATTATTGGGGGTCACTTGAGAAGAAAATCATGTGGGCACCTTCTCGACTTGATTTCGGTCTAGATACCCTGCCTTTGCGCGTGGATCGACTGTCGACTGTTTCCCCAAGAATCATTGTCGTAATTGGTAACCTTAGTAGCATATATCTTTAGGGTCTTTACACGAGGTGACCGTGGAGGGGCAGTTCTTCACGGTACCTAGAATCGATGTTGTCCAAACTCACTCGGGCTCCTTGGAGGGTATACCCACGATTATGTGTGGGAGCTTGCACCAGGGTGTAAGTCCATTAAGAAGGTCGTCAACGTAACTTTTGCACCCGCTTTATCCCATCCCCTTCTTGTCTTGACTTCACAACATTGGATTTCATCACCAACTAGTGACTTTGAAATAAGAAGTTTTGTTTGCATGCTTGATTTCTAGATTTTATTAGTGAGAGTTATTTGTTTCTCTAGTTGGCCATATATTTTTTCGTTCTTTATTTGGTGCGGCCAAAATCGGCCCTCTTCATTCACATAGGATGCAAGGACTACCTCTAGAAGATATGGAAGATTACATCCCTTTTCTTCCCAATTCACTAGAGGGCTCTCTTGAAGGAGCAGTCAAGAACGAAGTAGCCTCTAAAATTGGAAGTTCTACTCCATTAGAGGAGTCGATACTTCCCGTAAACCCGTTATTGAATCTTAGAGAAGATCCATTTTTTCTTCGGCTAAATTCATTGGGAGAAATTTTTACTGAAGATCATACTCAGATACCTACTAGAACTCACACAGATTCTAGTGTGGACGATCCACCCTTTCAAAGTGAGTCGTTTAGAACTCTGATTCATACTGCTGGAATTTTTAATCCTAGCTCTGCCCCTTTTCATTCATTTTGGAGGACTTCTTCGGGACACGATATTTTTTACAGGATAGGAATGATTCCTAATCAACCTATGTAATCACAAATTCATGTGACTTCTATTACCTATACAGTACCTTTAGATCATTTTACTAGCACAACTAGTAATGTTGTCACAGTTTCAGACCAATTATTGATTGGTTCTCATTTGATTCTTCCTCTCCAGATCGCCAACTCTACCATGGTCCCACAAGCTATGAATGTTTCTACTGGGAATGTGGTTATCACTCAAGATCCTATTGGAACTCCACTCCCTCTTAGATCAAATATATCACTTCCCCCTGGGTATAATGCTTTAAATACTTCCATTTCTATTCCTACCCAGAATCCATTTGGAGGGTCTAATATTTTTGTTCCTCCTGGGTATAATGTTGCTAGTCATTTTGTTCCTACACCTATCCAGGTTCTCTCCGGGGGGCCTTACGTTCCTCCTCCACCTTTTCCTGGAGGATCTAATCATCCTGGTCCTAGTATCTCCAATATATTTAGAGGCACCAATCATCTTGTCACTTTTGGTTTTCAGATTCCTATTGGAGGTCAACCTCAAGTTGGGGGGAAACCTAAAATTGGGAAGAAACCTCAAGTTGGAGGTCAACTTCAAGTTGGGGGCAACCTCAAGTTGAAGGCCATAACCCATTTTATGGGGAAAGTATACCCGAATTACAATCTCAACCTTGGAATCTTCCTTTCTAAGGGAATCAATAACCCTTTAGGGGGAAACATCCTCAAGTTAATTCTTTTGTGCCCCCTAATCTCGTACAACCATATCTAGGTTCTATGAATCCTACTTGGGGTCAAAATTTTCAGTCTAATGTTCCTTTCCAAGGGAGCATGCCTAATCAACCAACTCTTGTTGGATATTCAACTCAAAATCATCCATAGTCGAATCTTTCAGGACTATCTAACTATCTACAGATTTCTTATGGTCCTACTGGTATACCTATGGGACTACCTCCTCAAAACTATTAGTTTCCTTAAGTGAACAGACAATTGCCTTTTCTTTCTACTTTGGATTTACCAGATTTATCTAGGATTTTGAATGATCCTATTTTTCATTCTCCTTATTGGCCCATCATACCGGATAAATTACCATCTAACATTCCTAAGTTTGATGGTCAATCAGGAGAAGACCCAAATAATCATGTCATAACTTTCCATCTTTGGTGTTCATCCAACTCATTGATGGATGACTCTATAAGATTACGAATTTTCCAATGAACTCCCATGGTTTCGAAATCCAAATGGTATATTGAGTTACCACGAGGATTATTTAATGACTTCAACACCCTAGTCATGGATTTCTTAACACATTACCAGTTGCCTATTTGATATGAGACAAGAACTGAAATTTTGAGTTCATTTAAATAATCCTCTTCCACTCATATTTCTGATCATATCCATGAGTGGAGGAGGAGAAGACGCTTAATCAAAGTTCCCCTTCCTGATCAACTATTGGCTGAGTGGTTTACCAAATCACTCATTGGTCCTATAGCCCATGATGTTGTTAGGGACCTAACCCCTCACATAGGTAGAACAATGTATTCTAATGTAATAAAGGTCAATATTAATAAGGCCTTGCAAGAAAGTAGAATAATTTGAATGTAAGAAGACCTAACATAAGCTTTCACTTCTAGAATGATCTTCCTCTAGATGGTTCTATTGATCGACATATTTAGTATAAATAGGAGTCGAGGGTATGAGAACCCTAGCTTGGATATTATTGTAATAGAGCTCTGCTCGTCTGGAGGTTTCCCCCTTGAAGAGGCCTGTGAACATTGCTCTCAATAATCGAAGTTCTCTTTCCGGTGGTATTCTGTTATCATTTTAGTATTATTGTGGTCTTATTCTGGTTATATTGTTGTTCATCTTCCATTTCTAGCATTTTATTTTTGTTCTGCATACTTTTTATATCTGGAATATTATAAGTGGTATCAGAGAATTTTCTGTGGCAGAAAATTGTGGGTTAAATTTTTTTCAGGGTAGAGACGTATTCTGGCGTATTTAACCCATAGAGATATGTCGTTACGCACATAAACCCATTGTTGAGGGATTCATACATGCAGGAATACAGGTGGTTCTTAAGAGCACATCTGTTGGTAATCCTTGTAACCCCCATTGGTACCCCTTCGAGTGGTAGTGCATCAGACAACACTTGTGTATGGATCGGCCTAGATTTTCTGAAGCCCTCTTTAGATAAACCGATTGGTCACCTGACTACTATAGTGTCATCGAGAACAGCAGTCAGGAAGATACTCTCTAGTACCTGGGTAGTCGAGTAGTACAGCTAAGGGCACAGTCTAGCCTCCTTAGTTAGTGCCCTGATATATTGGACCGAGTACTACTATTGGACATTGCACGTATATCAGAGAGTTATAGCATAGGGAAAACCCTTGTCTGTAGAACCCTTAAATACCGCAAAAAAAAAAAAAAAAATTAAAACAGACAAGATCTATTGTTGTGCAACTATGTTTGGGTTGTCAAATCACTACAGATTTCTTCATGGTTAATCATTTGGGCATTTCATCACTACATTATTCTTCAGACCGGAATATAACTCCGCAAATGTAAAAAATAAAAAATAAATAAATAAAGTATGGAAATTTTTGCACCATTATTTGAGACTTATTCCATTGGATGTATCTCTTCGCCCTTATCACATTCATATATATCATTTTTCAGAAAAAATATGTGTCCCCACCTGCCCCATTTCAGTTCCCTCATCCTCATGGCCCATACCCATAGCCAAGACTTGGAAGCTTGCCTCAACACCTTGCAATCTAATTTCACAGAGACCCAACAAGAAGTGAAATAGCTTAGTGCCAATGTTGTTTCCATCAATACAACCATGCAGTCCTCCATCATCGCCTCAATCGAGGAACTCAAACAAGATATGACTACCCAACTTGAATTTGTTGTTTCGAAGATCTGCACCAAGCTACATATACCTGCAAATAACCCTTTATCTAACCCACCTCCACATACTGAAGCTAAAACTTCCTCTCATTCCCATAATTTTCATCCCCGTCACTTTCAGCATGACCTACGCCTTCTGTGGATGGATGTGACCAAATTTGATGGCTCAAATCCCACTGGTTTGGTAACCCAAATGGAACATTATTTCTCTTTATATGGCATTACAAATTACTTGGCCAAACTCCGATACGTTGTTGTCCATCTAGAGCAAGAACGTTGGCAATGGTGGAAATGGAGAAAAAATTCTCATCAAGGGTATATTTCTTGGACACACTTTGTGGCAGAGCTTTATGAATGCTTTGACACTGACACCAACCATTTAGGACGTTTGAAAAAGTTGAAACAATCCAGAACAATGGAAGACTTTATAGTTTCTTTTGAGCACCTGGATTTTCAGACAGAGGGCATGTCTGATGCCTTTTTCCAAGAATGTTTTATCAATGGCCTCAAGGATGATATTCGTGCCCATGTCCTCATGGCTCGGCCTCAGAGTTGGGTGGAAGCTACTAAAAGAGATAAAGAAGAACAACAAGTTGTATCTTCTCAAAACCGGAAACCCTCCTTTATTCCTCGCACTAAACTAGTAAATCACACTACTCCCTCTACTCCACTAAAGATCCAAAAACTGACCACAGCTGAAATGGTTGAACGCCAAGGCCTTTGTTATAATTGTGATGAAAAATATTTTTTGGGCCACAAGTGTAAGGAACAAAATCTTTTTATGGCCATATCGGAGGATGTTTAGGAAGAGGATGTTGAAACTCCCCTTGTCTCTGAGTCACCTGAAATCATGGACAAAACCCCTCCCTCAGACACTCCCGAAGTAGAACCGATCATTTCCCTAAATGATATCACTGGTTTCTTTGCTCCCCAAACCCTCAAGATAATTGGTTACATCAAGCATAGGAAGGTCATCATTCTGGTTGATAGTGGCAGCACCCATAATTTTATTCATCGCCGTATTGCCCAAGAAACTCATTGTTATATCCACCGAGTCAATAATTTCCAAATCATGATTGCCAATGGTGGCTCCATGAAATGTGGAGGTCATTGTGATAATGTGTGTCTCCAAATTGGTGACTACCACCTGAAATATCATATGTTTGCTATCGACATGGGTGGTTGTGACATTGTGTTGGGTGCAGACTGGCTAAGGACTTTGGGTCCCATTCTCATGGATTTCAAGGAATTAACCATGCAATTCGACTAGGAGGGTCAAAAATATAATTTCCAAGGCATCATTGTCGGTTCATCGAAGATCATTAGTTCCCATCGCATGGAAAATCTGCTCAAAAAAGTTCATTCTGGCGTTATTGCCCAAATCCATGCCATACAGGAAACTGAGACACCATCTGTGATGCAAGACATCCAATCCATCCTCTTTAAACATCAAGTGGTATTTTCCACTCCCCAGGGACTCCTGCCTTCCCACAATGTTCATGATCATCCCATCCCCCTTATCCCAGGAATCCTCCCTCCCAATATCCGTCCCTATCGTCACCCCTTTTCCCAAAAAATTGAAATTGAGAAAATGGTTCAAAAATTTCTTAACGCAGGTGTTATCCACCCTAGTATGATCCCCTAATATTCTCCTGTGGTCATGGTCCTGAAGAAAGAAGTTTCTTGGCACATGTGTCCTAACATACGTGCCCTCATCAAACTCACCATTAAAGATAAATTTCCCATTCCTGTCATTGATGACCTCTTGGATGAATTGAGTGGTGCCCAGTTCTTTACTGAAATTGATCTTCGTTCTGGCTACCACCAAATCCATATGAAATAGGCAGACATTCCTAAGATTTCTTTTAGAACTCATGAGGGCCACTATGATTTTTTGGTCATGCCCTTTTTCTTTTGTAATGCCCCCTCCAACTTCCAAAGACTCATGAATAATATCTTTCGCCCTTTTCTCTGTCATTTTGTCTTATTTTTCTTTGATGATATCCTCATTTATAGAAAAACCTAGACAACTCATCTTTCTCATGTGGACTGCGTTATCCATCTACTCTCTCAGCACTAACTTTTCCTGAAACAATCTAAATGTGATTTTGGCACCTCAGAAGTCGAGTACTTGGGTCATCTTGTTGGAAAGAACGACGTCAGGGTGGATCCTAAAAATATTGAAGTTATGCAATATTGGCCTCACCCAAAGACTCTCAAAAGCTTGTGAGGATTTCTGGGCTTAACAGGTTATTATCGCAAGTTTGTTAAGAATTATGGAAATATTTTGGCACCTCTCACCACACTCCTTAAAAATAATTCTTTCACTTGGACTCCAACAGCTGCTCAGGATTTTCAAACCTTGAAGATGGCCATGTGCACCACTCTAGTCCTAGCCCTTCCTGATTTCACAAAGACCTTTGTCCTAGAATGTGATGCTTTAGGGAAAGGTATTGGCACTGCCCTTATGCAAGAGGTTCATCCTTTGGCATTTACCAGCAAGCAACTGTCTGAATGAAATTTGGGCAAATGAATCTATGAAAAGGAAATGTTGGCTATTTTGCATGTCGTTGATTTGTGGCACCCTTATCAATTAGGGAAACACTTCCAAATTAAGACAGATCATCAAAGACTTAAGTATTTTCTGGAACAATGCATTTCCTCCCCAAAGAAACAAAAATGGGTGACTGAGCTCTTTGGATATGATTATAAGATCATTTACAAGAAAGGAAAAGACAATGTGGTTGTGGATGCACTTTCCCAAAAATATGAAGATGAAGGCTCCCTTTTTTATTTCTCCTTCATTGTACCATATTGGCTCCAAGCCACTCGCCAAGAATGGCTACATGATCCCACAATTTCACATCCGATACAACAATTGCAGTCCAATTCTCCAGTTTCCCAGGGTACTCTTGGCTCCATGATGAGCTTCTATACAAAGGTCGTTTTTATTTAAGTAAACAGTCAAAACTTAAATCCACTGTGCTTTTTGAGCTTCATGATACACCCATAGCTGGGCACTCTGGGTTTACCAAAACCTATGACAGGGTCAAACGTTCTTTTTTCTAGAATGGTATGAAACAAGACATTCGTAATTTTGTGGTCGAATGTGATGTGTGTCAACGCAAAAAGGGAGAAACATTCAAATCTCTTGGCACACTATAACCGCTTCCAATTCCACCTGCTATTTGGAGGGATATCTCTATGGATTTTATTACAAGCTTACCTAAATCGGGCAATAAATCAGTCATCATGGTGGTAGTTGATCTCCTTTCCAAGTATTCTCGTTTTTGTTGTCTTCAACACCCATTTACAGCATCCACAGTGGCTCAAATTTTCATGGAGCAGGTCTTCAAGCTTCATGGCATGTCGCATTCTATTGTTTCTGATCGCGACCCAACTTTCACCAGCAATTTTTGGCAATAACTATTCAAGCTACAAGGCACCCAATTGCATCTCATCACATCTTATCATCCCCAGATGGATGGTCAAACTGAAGTTGTCAACAAGTATTTGGAAACATATTTGACATATTTTTCATCAGAAAAGAAAAATCAGTGAACTCAATGGTTACCCCTAGTTGAATGGTGGTACAACACTTCATACCATATAGCTACCCGCATGATTCCTTTTGAAGCAATATATGGACAAAAGCCACAGTCAGTTCTCTCATATTTACTAGGTGTCTCAAAGGTCTAGGCAGTTGACCAAACGCTTACGGTTCGAGAGGCTATTCTTTGTACCCTCAACGATAATTTGGTCATGTCCCATAATCACATGAAGCAACAAGTAGATCAAGGTTGCTCTGAACGTCATTTTTCATAAGGGGATCAGGTGTTTCTTCAACTACAACCTTACAAGAAAACTTCCCTCAAGGTTGACCATTGTCAGAAGTTGGTGCCCAAATTTATGGTCCTTATACAATTCTCAAGTGTGTGGGACAGGTGGCCTATCAGTTAGCTTTGTCCAGACATTCTAAGATACATCCTTTTTTTCATGTTTCATGCTTGAAGAAGGTGATCGGAACTAAGTTCCAAATTCAAACCAACCTTCCCGAGTTGGACGAAGAAGGCTCCATTTGTCTACAACCACAAGAAGTTTTGGACCAGCGTGAGCGTCACCTACGTCATCAAACCATCAAGGAAGTGTTAGTCCAATGGAAAGATACAACTCCAGTAGATGCCACTTGGGAACTAGCTACCATTCTGCAGCAATTTCCACATCTCAAGCCTTAAGGACAAGGTTGTTTTTAAGGGGGAGGAAATGTTAGGGACCTAACCCCTCACATAAGTAGAACAATGTATTCCAATGTAATAAAGGTCAATATTAATAAGGCCTTGCAATAAAGTAGAATAAGTCGAATGTAAGAAGACCTAATAGAATCTTCTGCTTCTAGAAGGATCTTCCTCTAGATGGTTCTATTGATAGACATATTTAGTATAAATAGGAGTCGAGGGTATGAGAACCATAGCTTGGATATTATTGTAATAGAGCTCTGCTCGATTAGAGGTTTCCCCCTTGAAGAGGCCTATGAACATTTCTCTCAGTAATCAAAGTGCTCTTTCTGGTGTTATTTTGTTATCATTTCAGTATTATTGTGGTGTTATTATGGTTATATTGTTGTTCATCTACCATTTCTAGCATTTTATTTATGTTTTGCATACTTTTTATATTTGGAATATTACATATGTTTCCATGGGCAGTGTCATCACTGAAGAGCAGGCGATTAGTCGTTCTCAATATCTGGATCTTGTTTATTCACAGATGGGCACGCTCAATGACTTGATCCATGATGATCCTCATCCATCCACAAATCCTACCCCAACACATCCAGTAGCTTCTCATGTTGTTGATGGTGTGATTGGCACTTTCCATGTTGAGACTCAGTCTACACAATCTAGTCATGTCAATCCCAAGTCTACTACTTCTAATGTATAAAATACTCCTACCCCTTCCCCCGGTAAAACTTTTGAAGTTAATTTGGTTCAATCTACACCTACCGGTAAAAATCAAAATAAAAAGAAAGGAAAGGGTAATAATAAGGAGGAAAAAAATAATAATCAACAATCCGAGAAATCCAAAACAAAAACTGTTGATGAAAAAGATAAGCGTAAACCTCATTATCCTTTCATTATCTGTGGCGACGATCATTATACGAAATATTTTCCACGACGTGATGAGGTCACTAAGTTCCTACAAGGGACTGGGAAACCTCCTACACCCATCGTCCTGTCACAACCTTTTCCTTCTCAGCAGCAGGCCCACTTGGTGATGATTTACCACCTTCGTTGGTTCAACCTCCTCCCCCAACTTCACCTCCAAACGTTCCTCTTCATCTTGAAAGATCGGGCCTAGATACAGTGCTTCATCCTCCCCCCAAAGGCGTTGTTCGAAAGTCTTCATTTAATCCTCATGCACGTGCTGCCCAAAACTACAGTATTGTAGAAGACCTTGCGCAAGCACCCTCTGCGATGTCAGCTCTCGAAGTCCTTTAAAATTGTCCTACTCAATGGAAGGAATTGTTAAAGGATATTGGTGGAATTGATCCTACCGATACCAATTTGATAATCTTTGACTTGGAAGATCATATTCCAAGGCTTCCTCCTCAATTAGTGTTTCAAATCCAAGCTTTTGTGGAAAATAAGAATATTCGTCGAACCATAATTGATGAAGGAGCCTCGACTTGCGTTATGTTCGTTACTTGTTGGAAAGATATTGGCTCTCCTACCCTTACCGAGTCGTACAATACTATTAAGGCCTTCAATGGTATAGGGTTTGAACCATACAGTGTTCTTCCTTCATTGTCTATTACGTTAGAAGGTAAGGCAGTTAATGTCAAGGTTGAGGTCTTTGATGCACCTCTTTATTACAACCTTCTACTTGGTCGTAGTTGGATTGATTCCATGTGCGCAGTTGTGTCTACCCTTTTTCGTGTGTTATGTTTCCCACACTAAGGAAAGGTCATTACTTTCGATCAACTAGTTTTCTTTAATTTCGATTCACATACTAGAAACGTGCCTTTTATCTCGAAAACACCCCCCGATTATGAGAATGTCGGTGTGGGTCTTTTAAAAGATTCAACCTTGATGGGTACATTTCCTATTCCACCACCCAATATTCCTCCTCCTTTTGTCACCTCAATTACATGATATAAACCTCTATTCGTGCAACCCCTGAGTCTTATGACCCATGGATATTACCTAGCTCTGGTGTTTGTCTTCGTTATGGTGATCGAATGCCTTTAAGTCTGGTGGAATCATCTTATCAAGTTATTCAATCGACAACTCCTTCTCCTCCTTCTCTCGATGATACATCTCTTGATCTATTCCACATGATATTTCCTATTGATGAGATGATCATGACGGTAATGTCTATGGAAGATACTCCATGGGACGATGGACATCATCGTTCTATTCTCTTCCTAGAATGAGAGACCATAGAGAGTTACCAACATATTTCGACTCCGTCGACCATTTTTGTTATTTATTTTGTTCCTGAGTCAACACACGATGTTTTGTATGAAGGGAACTTGAGTAATATTTCACCTACCATTCCTCTTGACATATCAATTAAACCCAAAGTCATGGAAAATGTTCATATTGATGCCTCATGTTCTATTGATGAGGCCCGCACTTATAAATCCATTTTCCAATAATTGCATGACGTTTTTGCCTAGAGTTATGAAGAAATGGTTGGTATCGATCGTGATATTGTTGTGCATGAGATTAAGACTTACCTGAATGCTAAACCCGTTTGGTAGAGACTTCGCCTAGTACATCCATGTAAATCAGTTGTTATTAAGATTGAAGTTCAAAAACTTCTTAAAGATGGCTTTGTCTATCATGTGGCTTTCACCGATTGGGTATCCAATCTTGTTCTGGTAAACAAGAAACAAGGCACGATCCACGTTTGCATAGATTATAGGGATGTAAACAAAGTTTGTCCCAAGACAATTATCCAACCCATTTCGTTGACCATATCATTGACGATTGTTCCAGGAGTGAAATATTCTCCTTGATGGACAGTTTATTCGACTATAATCAAATCAATAATTTACTTGTGGACCAACACAAGACTGCTTTTATTTTCCCTTGGGGAACCTTCACCTACCAAAAACTACCTTTTGGTCTAAAAAATGTTGGTGCGACTTTTTAGCGCGTTATGTCTTATGTTTTTCATGACATTAAGCACATTGTACAACCCTATCTAGACAATCTACCGACGCATTATATGCATCGTCAAGATCACCCGGCACATCTATGGGTCATTTTCCTATGCTGACATTATTATTGTATACGTTTGAATCCACACAAATGTGTTTTTTGTGTGGATTTTGGACGACTTCTTGGTTTTATCATGTCTATACATGGGATTAGGGTAGACCCCTTGAAGGTTGAGGCTATTCTCAATTTACCTCCTCCTTCCACGCTACACCAACTCCAAAGTTTGCAAGGGAAGGTAAACTTTTTACGTTGATTCATTCCAAACTACCTTGAATTAACGAAAGTATTTACTCAGCTTCTCAAGAAAGGTTACGATTTTGTATGGGATGACACTGCAAACAAATCTTTTGAAGCTTTGAAACTTGCCTTAACCCATACACCATTGTTGTTTCCACCTGATTATAGTCGAGATTATTTCATGTACTTAGTTGGCTTAGACTCTACCATTGCTATGGTTTTAGTCCAAGAGGATGATTCACACGATGAACATGTTATATACTATTTGAGTTGAAGTCTCATGACCACCGAAACCAAATATTTACATGTGGAGAAACTGGCCTTGGCATCTTTTCAAGTTGTTCAACGTTTTCATCACTACATCCTATTATGCAGAACCGCAATCATTTTTTATTGCAACCACATGCAACATATCCTTACTCGACAATTTCTGGGGGGGAAGTACTCTAAATGGATAGTTATTCTCCAAGAGTTTTATTTGGAGTTTAAACGTGCCAAGTCAAAGAAGTCTTTGGTTTTTGTCGAATTGATATGTGACCTTCCCTCTACTGAGACATAAACTATGGTAGAGGATTCCTTACATGACGAATCCCTCTTTCTGATCAGTTCTGATGACATATGGTACGAAAATATTATCACATATCTCTAGACCCAAACTTTCTGGCCTGATATTTCTAGTACATATAGTCGTCGTATCCGGTATCAATCCCATCAATACATTATCCTTGGTGATACCCTTTACCGTCGTGGTATTAATTCCATATTTCGATGATGTATCACCTACGATGAAGTTGAGAAAGCTTTGAATGACTGTCATTATGGAGCATGTGGCGGTCATATGTCTGGGTATGCCACTGCCCAAAATATCTTACGAGATGGTTATTTCTGGCCTTCATTGTTTAAGGATTGCATTACTGTTGTCCATAAATTCCACGCTTGTCAAACTTACAACAACAAGATCCGATATCATCCTGCTCCTCTTCACCCTGTAGTTTTATTTGGTCCATTTTCTAAATGGGGTATTGACTTCATGACATGTAACCCTCACTCAGTCAAGGGGCATGGATAAATTATTGTAGCTATGGATTATTTCACTAAATGGATCAAGGCGATGCCTACATTTGATAATACCGGGAAAATTGTAGCATTGTTCATATTTAATCATATCATTACTATATTTGGTGTCCCTCAAGCCATTGTTACTGATCACGATAGTAATTTTCACAACTTCATGATGTCTGCATTTATTGAGAAGTTGGGTCTTCGACATGAAAACTCAACCCCCTATTATCCACAGGCCAATGGCCAAGTTGAAGAAATCAACAAAGTTCTCACTACTATTCTTCAACGGATGGTAGGAATTCATAATTCAAATTGGCACATGATGTTGTTCTCAGCATTGTGGGCCTACCGGGCATCTGTTAAGTCTGCCATGAGATTCACACCTTTCTAGTTAGTATATGGTATCAAAGCAATTTTGTCGATTGAATGTGAAATCCCATGTTTGAAACTAGTTGTTGAACTTCTCCCTAACACCTCAGCTAAGGAGGAACATCTTTTGTATTTGCTACAATTAGATGAAACCCATCATGATGTTGCCTTAGTTATTGAAACTCAGAAAAAGCATGTCAAAGATCAATATGACAAGCATGTCAAACCACGTGTTTTTTTCGAAGGTGATCTAATTCTTCTTTACGAGCAAGATCATGATTTGCTAGGGGTCGGTAAATTCGAGCTCATGTGGCGAGGTCCTTATATTATGAAACGAGTGTTGGAGAAAGGGGCTTATGAGCTGCTAGATTATGATGGAATCCATTTGAGTGAACTCGGGAATGGGATTTACTTGAATAAGTACTATGCTTAAATCATCTTTGCATGAGTGCTGTGTATTTTTATGCATCATACTCTTATGTGATTTTTCCATTTTTGGTTCCACCTTTCGGTTGCTTACCTTGCATCGTGCTTGGTTTCCAGATGTTGGTGTCTTCACTACCCTACATTGGCTTCATTGATGGCACTAGTCATAGTACTCAAAACTTAGCATCTACTGCTTGGAAAATCTATGCAACTATGAATGAATTGATCAGTCTACATGGTGTTTGCCTTTGTCCTGCAGCTAAAAATATCGCGGAATACAGTGCAGTTATCGAGTTGTTAACTGACATTGTTTCACTTGGAATCTATCATCTTATTGTACGACTTGATTCACAATTAGTAGTACTACAGTTGTGTATATTTTATTCTATCTAAAGTCCTACTGTGTTAAGGGTATATTTACGAATTCGTCTCTTGGAACGTCATTTTGATTACATTGAATATCAACACATTCCTAGATGTCTAAATACATTGATAGATGAATTGGCTAGTTATGTGTTAGACAAACATTTGAGAAATTTATAAAATCCAATCACACTTTGTACATAAAAGAAAGTAAGATGATAGGAGCCTTATATTCATAACGATAAAAGTTTACAAAAAAAAAATTTGTCCGAAGACCAAAATATCAAAAATATGAATCTCATAGCTTCATGTAAAAAAGCATCAAGGATGTTGCTCTCTATAACAAGCGAATTCATGTGCTAATCTATGGAGCATTCGACCGATGGATGCATATATGCCCATTGTGTGGCGTTGATAATTCTTAGAGAGCTCATCCACTATGGCATCAGGGACATGCATGGTCAGCCCCTCCAGGTTATGTTCTATAACCTCTAGATCTATAGCAGTTACACTTTCTACAGCACCTCTCTCCCCTCGCCTCTAGATCAGGGATGAACCTAGAGGACGATAAGGTCCCACATCTGCATTGATGAGAGTACACGATTAGTCATCGGATAAATAACACAAAAAATATTTTATATCATTAAAAACAACAAAAACATTATATAAAAAAAAAAAAATCCTTCTTACGTATGTCCCCCCACTGGGAACCTTCGGGAAGAGCTAGATCCAGATCTCTATGGAAATCTACCCCGACATACGCATAATCTTCTACCATGAGCAGTTGATTCCTCATCCATTGGAAGAAGACATCATCATACCTGATGATGGGACCACCTCCATTTTGAGACATGAGATCTACCCACCTCTTCATCATCGGATCCTGTAGAGAAAGTATACCCCACTCCACCTATAGGCACAGGACAGGGACCCTCTCCAAGAAGAAGGATACCAAAATAGACCCATATCCAAAAACATTTAACCCACCACTTCGGCACTTGGTAAGTTGTTTCTTCATGCTTTTTATAACCCCTTCGCACCAATTGAAGACTCTAGGCTCCATGCATTCCAATGCATACTAAAAATGGATTTTCAAATCCATGTGGGGAGTTGCACTCCATACCATGTGAGTAATAGTATAGAGGATAGTCCATAAAGGAAAATATCAGACATCCTTGATAACTACCTTATCACTATGTTTCTCAGTACCTGGCATACAGTGATGACGGACGTAGTAGTTCATAGGCTCACCTCTGCCCCTGTTGCCTGTAAGTGACACCCATGAAACACGGTGAGATAGTCCTATCAGAAAATAGATATCCTTGATATCTATGGTGAGTGTGTGGACACCCATGTGAAATGACTACTCATTCACATCCCACATGTGAACCAAGTATTCTAGTAGTCTCAACTGGGCTCTCATGCCTTGAATCCTAAAGAATTTTAGTAACCCACACTGTCAGAGAGCCATAATTGTTCCCAGGTCATTCTCAATGAAGTAATCTTATTCTCCATTCTCTTGTTCACGCCACTCCAACATCTTAACTGAGGAAAGCCTGTCAAGGAACCATAAGATGAGATTAGAAACATAAATTTCTTTCTTGGGGGTTTTTCCTAGTTGGGTTCATCTTTTTAAATTTTGGGTTGTGGTCGTCACGGGCCTACGCATTCACACAGTGTGACGTCATCACACACTACCTATAAGGTCACCTGCGAAAGTCCTAGATCATCACAATTCCCGATATAGGGCACATGCGATGACCTCAACGTGCGGGTAACCCCTAAAAATTGACCCAAAAACATAAATTTAACCAATGAAAATCAATTTTGAAACCATGAAAAGATGAAGGAGAAGGATATTACCTCTTTTGTGGATATGATTCATGAAATGATCTATCATGTGCTCTGCAATCAACAGTTGAAAATCGGGGTGAAAAAGGGCTTTGGAGCAATATTTGGGTAAAGTTACAAATGAAATGGTAAAATGTGGTTTTTTACCTATTTTATTGACTTTTATCACTTTTCATTTGCAAATTATATTATTTTTATGATTTATACAAACCCTAAAGTCTTAACAAATTTACAAGTGATTTATTTTTGCAGATTGAAAAGTATAGAGATGAGACGTTGGAATAAGGGTCTACCCCTTTTTGGTTTGTTTTTTTATATTTGTCGCATGTACAAATCCTTTTAGGGTTTTTCAGGAAAAACTCAGAGTAGAGTCTTAATTCTTTCTCACGCTTGTGAAACCATGAGAATGTAATCGAGTAGTCTTTTTGTCATTTTTTCAAACTCATATTGGAAAACACGAAGAATGAAAACAATAGAGTATCCTTTAAGCTCTTTTCACACTCCTTAAAAATGAAAATATTGTCGAGTGACCTTGTTATTTTCACGCTCGTAAAAGTATTTGAAGAAAACATCTGATGAGTGGTAGGTTATCACTTTTTCGGTCTTTTCAGATTAATTTATGAAAAAGGACCTGATGGATTTCTCTTTAAGTGTTTTTCAGACTCTCTAAAATTAAAAACCCCTGAGTTTTCTCTCTTTGGACTCATTAAACAAACATCGAAAGACCCATATGGGATCGAACCACTCCTTCTTAGGGTTCATTAAACATACTCTGAGGGACTTGTTCAAAGGATGAGATTATATCTAAAATCATATGTTATCCTCCTCAAGCTTGCGTAAAAATAGAGAGGTACTCACCAGAAATGGTGGGGGGATATTGGGGAAGAAATGTGTCTTTATATTTTTGTTAGTGGCAGTAATAGTCACTCTTGAACATGACACCCCCCTCTTCATCATTATATCCGGGTTGGGAAATCCATTTGTCTCTCGTTCAACCATCCACAAGTTCATATGTTGGGTCCTTCTTGATTCAATGTTTCCAAGACAATTGTCGTGTCGTTCATATGTTCAAGAGATGTCCAACCTAAACAATATTTCTATGGAGTCGGTCATCTGCAATTATAAATTTTCTACCATGTTGGCCTTCCCTATGTCAATTTTGAATCACTTCATACTCTGATCTACCTCAAATCTATTGCATATTTCGTGGCATTGATGGGGGATACATCAAGGCCCTCTTGTGACGAGTCATTTCTTGTCGAATTCAAATCATTATTCGAGAATAATACTTAGAAATCATTTAGTACCTTGGAGAATGCATGCCTCAATGGAAGGTTTCTTCGCTTTCGACAGTGGGTTCACATCATTGATTCCTAATTTGAAGGTTCGATCGAGTGTTCGACTTCAACTCATTTATTCACATTCGTTGGATTGTACTAGGGTACCCTGGGAGTAATTGACATCAATGATGATTTCCCTCACACTTGTTAATGGTTTTCATTAATGACTGGTAATCAAGTGGTTTCTACCATGTTCGACTTCAACACCTGTAATCACATGACTAGATTCGTACTTAGAGATGATGGAAATGAATACCCTGGATCTTATCATTTTGGTCCAAGTTGTGATGGAGTATTCATGAATTTGTACTGACACATAGATCCACTTTGTATGTCTCATGGATATGTCTGAATTTTGAATTCTTTTATAGCATAGATCCACAGTGTATTCTTGGTGGATGTGATGAATCATAATGACATGGATCCATGATGTATGTTGAGCGGCCATGACTCATTTGACACTTATGATTAGAGTCACTTGTAGTCTGAGCATGGGAATGCCTACCTCAGAAATGGTATGATATTATGCAGATGCTTGTTTGTTTGTAGGTTCCTGATCGATGCGCTCCTTGTTTTCGACACACACATTCTACAAAGTATTTCAGTTGTCACTAGTTCCATATTCATACTTTGGGGGGAATTATGTTACACATTATTTTGGTCACCTCAGTGATCACCTGACAAGATGTGTTCATGTTCCCTGAAAATATTAAAAAGGGACTTTCTCCATGGGAAAAGTGATTTGCTTTCCTCTCTCAAAAACCATATAAAAGAAGGTCGTTGCACCCTGCTATATGCTACAAGGACAGGATTACTATTCTACAAACCCAATGAAGGATATATAAGGATGACACTAGCGAGGATCAAGCATCATTTAAAAGGTATGTCACTTGTACTTCATTAAACTAGTTCATATGATAATGAAGTTTAAGGCTAAGTGTGCATCATGTTCTGTTTTGTTCTAGTTTCTTATGGGATCTAGGGATATATGTTTGTGTCTGCACTTGTCGATTAATTTGATAACATGGTGGCATGGAGTGTTTAGTGGACATGGAATGAGATAAATGGTTAATATATAATCAAGGTCCAAATCAGATGGTTGCTCTATGTCAAGGCTATGTCATGTAATTCAATGACCAGTAAGTAGATCGACAATTGTGATTGAATGGAGGTCCATATTAGATGATGGTTGTGCAGTATGGTTACATGTGGTCTCGATATGTTGAAGAGGATTGACAGTTGAGATCAAATCAAGGAAAGATCCAACGACTGGTGAGTGTGTAGATCAAGTTACTTGTTTTGGTGTGTAGAGAAAAAATCAATGGTCGATATCAATCCAAATATCAGATGCAACAGTGACTATGCATCGAATTTTATGATATGTTTTGTATGCAGATCATGCATCAAACTAAAGGGGTTTGTGTTGGTTTTGAAGGATTATTTATATCCCAGTTTTGAGAATATCTGGAGTTGACTCCATGGACATACATTTGTATGTGGATAAATCCATGGAGGTAGGAAGTGTATAAATAACGATGCTTGAATCTAGTTCAAGAGTGAGTGAGTGAGAAGTGATGGAAGAGTGAAGGCAAAAGTAAGGGTAGTGGAAGAGAAGCTCTAGGACTTAGAGGTTTGACGATCCCTACAGAATGAAAATATGATAATGATATCATCTAAGGGAATTTGGCATGTGCAAGGACAAAGGAACTTATGGAACTATGTTGATCGAGGACTATGACAGAAGGGACAGAGTAGTATATTTGTGTAGGTGAAAGATTGAAGGAAAGAGATAGTCTAGTATTGTCAACGACTCGAGGAGATTGATGTTTTAGTAAATTTTTATTTACATACATGATTTAGTTGGTGCTCAAATAAGGGGATTGGTGTCTCTTGCAGTTTGTTTCCTGTGAATATAGCAGTTGTAGATTGATTCCTATAGGGAGAATTGATTTTATCATCAGTCAAGGGGATTAGTGTCTCATGTAGGTTGGTGCTTGCAAACATTATTTCTGAGTTGGTGTTTAGTAAATAATATTGTTGTGTCTTGTAGGTTGGTGTCTGCAATCATTATAAAAGTAGGTTAGTTCCTAAAAGATGTTATAAAGAAAATTTGTGTGGTTTTCTCCCATTTTGGTTTCCACGTTAAATCTATGTGTACTATGGATTATATGTTTGAATTTGTATTTCTCATTAATTTCTTATGACTAGTGAAATAACAAATTGATAAATATTGTAAGAAGATTAAAAATATTCCTATACTAATTCACACCCCCCCCCCCCTTAGTATAAGTAAGTGTGACAACAATTGGTTTCAGAGAAGGTTCCTTCAGAACCGGTCTAACCATTGGAAGTTGAATCCATGTTGCACACATGGATAAGGAAGGTTTTTCTACAAACAAAGATCCATTCTTCTATGGATCAGATTATGCATGATGGAGAATAAGAATAAAAACCTATTTGATGTCTCTTGGATTTGAATTATGGAGTGCAGTTGAAAATGGTTACATAGGTCCAACAATCCCACATGTACTTTCAACTGCTATAAGACTCAATGAAAACAACTCTAAAGCCCATAATGAAAAACTTTGTGGTCTAGCAAGATTAGTGTTTTCCAAAGTCATGCATTGTTCCTCAACAAAAGAGATATAGGACAAATTATAGAAAATTTATGAAGGAGACGACAAGGTCAAGAAAGAAAAGTTACAAATCCATAGAGGAAAATTTGAGACTCTCAAGATGAATGAAGAGGAGAATATTGCATCCTATTTTCTTCGTGTTGATGAGATTGTCAACATTATCTAAGGATTGGGTGAAGATATTGATGAAACACTCATTGGGAAAAAAATGCTTAGAACACTTCCCTCAATATTTAATCCCAATATGTCTTCCATTGAAGAATTATAGGACCTAAACATGCTAACAATGGATGAGTTGCACAGAATCCTCACTTCATATGAAACCAGGATAGAACATGATAAGACAACAAACAAGGAAGCAACCTTCAAGGCATCAAAAAAGACAAATATTGAAAAATACAAGATGAGTGACAACTCAGACAATGAATTAAATGAAGAAGAAGCCAACTTTGTCAGGAAGCTCAAAAGAGGATCAGGAAAACACAAAGGCAAGAATCCATTTATATGTTTTAACTATGGAAAATTAAGACACTTTGTTACTAAATTCCCTTACAATAATAAAAATAATGAAGAAGATTACATCCTCAAAAGACATAGGAAGGGAAAGACTGGAAAGAAAAAAAAGTTATACATACAAAAGAAGAATCTATATACTAATGAAGACAATATCTCTTCAGATGATAGTGATAGTGACACATAAGAAATTATCTTTATGGGTCCAGAAAAACAGACAAATTTCCTAGAAAATGAAGACACGGATTCAACAGAAGAAGAAAATCTAGAAGTTGATGGAGAAGTAAACTTTGAAGAAGAAATCATTAGTGCCTTAGAAGAAATAGACACACTCAAAGAAAATAATAGAAAGAAGAAAAAGGAATTGTAAAAATATAAAGAGGAGGAACATGATATTTAAGAAACAAAGAAGACAATGATTATCCTAAAGGTTCAAGTAGAAGAAGGAAAATGAAATAGTTTAGATTATGAAATAGTTTATCTATCAAAGGAGTTGGGAAGATCACACACCAACATGAAATTTTAAAAGAGCTCTACAACCTTGAATGAAATCCTAAATCGTCAAAAATCACCATTTGACGGGACTGGTATTGGGTACAGTGAAAACAAGGAAGCTTCTAATGAAGAAGCCTCAACCTCTTTAAAACAATCAAGTGAATAAAATACCAAGAGTTATGTTGATATAATCAAGAATTATATCAAGTTTAAAGACAATAGGAAGGAATGTCAATATCTTCCACAAAAAGACAGAATCTTGAAGACTCTCCCATCAATATGGAATCACACAATTAGGTACCAAAACTCTTTCTTTGGCTATTGTTACTCTTGCAATGGTTTTGGTCATAAAGCAATAGATTGCAGAAAAAATTTAAGAGATGGTTATATGAGGAACAACAAAAAATATATGCATGGATTCTCAAGGAGGAATTACAATTCATTTCCCCCCCTGTTAAACTATAGCATCATATGTTATAACTGCAATAATTTTGGGCATATAGCAAAATTATGCAGAAGTGATTTCATAAGATATTAGAAAGATGAAGTCTCGAAAATCATGAAAATAAATTAGGAACAAAGGGAACAAAATGAATAAAAATACATTTCCATTCAAGTTTCACTTTGAGCAAAAAAGAATAAGGAAAAGTGGGTCACTAACAGTGGATGCTTTAGTCACATGATAGGAGACAGAACAAAGTTTATCACCCTAAAGAAGAATGAAGGTAATGCCACATTTGGAGACAATGGTGTTGGAATACTGAGGGGGGGCGGGGGGGGGGGNNNGGTGAATAAATATGAGCACAATCATTACTTTTAATCACAATAAAAAACCTCCAATAGCATTCAATATATAATCAACATCATAATTCAATGCATAAACACAATATACCATAATTTTACGTGGAAACCCAATGTGGGAGAAAACCACAGAATGATTTTCTTATTTATCAAAGAGTGCATTCATTGGAAGAAATGACTTCCTATTTCTCCAGCTACAATTAGAAGGAGGCTCCAACCCCATATTTACAGGCTGCAACCTGAAGGAATATCCAACTCCCTAGTTTACCGGCTCCAACCGGAAAGAGGCTACAACCCCCTTTCCTTTCCCTATCCAACCACCCTAAAATATAAATGTAGACCAATATGTCACTACCTCTGTCATTGTCATTGAGAACTTGTTGTTGTTGTTGTTTCTTATACTTACGTTGTTGCTATTGATTTCAATATCTCATCAATACTACAACCACACATACCTCATACCAAGATCCACAAGAGAGTTCTCTAAATCAAATGCTTATGAATCACTAAGACATATATGTTCCTGATTTCTTCAGAATACACACCCTAACACACAGGAAGACATACCTTCAACCTGTAGTTGAATTGAGTTTTAGATCCTTGATCTTCAACAAACTTTCTTCACAGGTCCACGCTTTTCCCCATCGTAGCCTGCAGATGTTCATGCTTTTCCTCACTACATCCCGTAGATGTCCACATTTTTCCTCCTGAAACCCACAGATTTACCCAAAGAACCTGGATCTCTAACTTTTCCTCTGTACACTCGACTCTTGCAAACTTCTTCCTTCACTGGACTTTGTTGACTTCCTCTCACTACCTAAGATATGATAATTATTATTCACATAAGTTATCTTCAATTGACTCTTCTATGTGTTTTAATGAGGATATCATGCTGACATACAACTAACATGAAACTTGTTAATGTTTTTTTACAATTACTTTAACATGCAACTGACATGTAGATTGTTAAATTTTGTTTACAACTCCTTCACCTTGACATGTGACTTGTTAACTTCATGTTCAATGGTTTACATCAATGACAACCAATATTTCAACAATTCAATGACAACCAATATTTCAAAAACTAATCTTTCAATAATCAATCTTTCAATAATTAATGTTTCAACAAATGGCAGTTCAAAGATAGTTGGAAAAGGCACTCTTAGTCTTGACAATGGAAGAGCTAAGTTTGAAAAGGTCATGTGCGTTGAAAACTTGAAACTTAATATTCTCAGTGTAAGCCATATGTGTGATCAAGGACATAATCTTACTTTTAACTCCCAAGAATGTGAGATCAGAAAAGAAAATTCAGGAAAGATGGTTGAAAAAGGTATCATAACTCCAAACAATGTACATATTTTTTATGAAATCAATGGATAAAATTATTTATGGGGAAAATAGATGAAATTTGGTTGTGGCATAAAAGAATGAGCCATATGAAATTTGACAACTTAGTAAAAATCAATATCAATCATGCAGTAAGAGATATGCCAAAGATCACAAAACCTTCAAACATATCTTGTAAGAAGTGCCAGCATGGAAAAAAATCAAGGGTGAGCTTCAAGACAAAGGAATATGCAATATCAAAGCCATTGGGACTTGTTCATATAGATCTCTATGGACCAACAAGAACAAAAATATTGCAAGGATAATGCTACTTTATGTTACTCATTGTTAATTATATAAGAATGATTTGGGTTAGGTTTCTCAAAAATAAATCTGAGGAATTTGAAAATTTTAAATCATTCAAAGCTTTAGTTGAGAATGAGACAGATCTGAAAATCAAATGCTTAAGTTCAAATAATGGAGGTGAATTCAAATCCATGAGTTTGAATAATTATGTGAAACACATGGAATAAGAAGACAGTATGCAACTACAAGAACCCCTCAACAAAATGGAGTAGTTGAAACGAAAAATAGACATGTACAAGAGATTGTTATAACAATGTTAAATGAAGCAGGATTATCAGACAATTTTTGGAGAGAAGTAGTTTATATTGTTGTTTACATTCTAAACAGAGGGAAATTATGAGTCAACATTGAAAAGACACCCTATGAATTATGGAAAGGTTGACCAATATCTTTCAAACACGTTATAATATTTGGAAGCAAGTGTTACATTAAACGTGATGATGAGAATCTAGGAAAATTTTACTCAAGAACAGATGAAGGAATTTTTCTTGGCTATTCCTCAAGAAGCAAAGCCTATAGATGTTACAACGAAAGACTGCAGAAGATTGTTGAGAGTATAAATGTCAGAGTAGATGAATAAATACCACACAGGAACCAACTTGAGGAAGAAGAAGAAATGGATTACAACAAAGAGAAAGAAGAAGAATATGAAGAAGAAAAACAATAAAATGAAGAAGAAGAATAAATAGAATGTCAAGATGCACAAACACCATCAAGGTTTGTGCTGAAAAATCATCCAAAAAACTTAATTCTTGGTGATAAACATGTTGGGACTCAGACAAGGAGAAAATTGGAAAGCATTTTTGAACAAATGAATCTTTATTTTTTGTCCAAAATAGAGTCGAAATGATTTGTAGAATCCAATAATGATAAACATTGGATAAATGCAATGGAAGAAGAGTTAAATAAAATTGAGAAAAAAGCAGACATGGGAACCTGTCCCAAGACCCAAAGATAAAATGTGATTGGTAGAAAGTGGGTATTTAGGAATAAGACAAATGAATATGGAAAAGTAGTAATAACTAAAGTAATATTAGTATGTAAAGGTTATTCTCAAGTAGAAGGTATTGAATTTGAAGAAACCTTTGCTCTTGTTGCAAGACTAGATGTCATTAGAATGTTTTTGGCATTTGCAAGTTTCAAAAATTTTAAGGTGTATCAAATGGATCTCAAGTCAACATTCTTGAATGGAGATTTAGAGGAAGAAGTATACATTGAACAACCAGAAGGATTCTTATTGTCAGAAAATGAAGATTATGTTTTCATATTGACGAAAGAATTTTATAGATTAAAGCAAGCTCGAAGAGAATGGTATTCAAGACTTGAAAAGTACTTGTAGAAACAAGGTTTCAAAAGAGGAACAATAGGTAATAATCTATACATAAAAATAAAAAATACAAAGATGTTAATCATTGTATTTTATGTGGATGATATCATTTTTTGGAAGTAATGTTGATAATATGAGCCAAAAGTTTGCAGCAGAAATGAAAAAATAATCTGAGATGTCCATGCTTGGAGAATTGTCATTCTTTTTGGGACTGCAGATTACTCAAACCAACAAAGGAATATCAATTTCTCAAACCAAATATATCAAATAGATGTTGAATAAGTTTGGAATGGAAGACAATAAACCTATCAGAACACCCATGGTCACTAGCTATCATCTAAGAAAAGAATATGAATCAATGGAAGCAAATCAAACCCTATACATATCAATGATAGGTAGTCTCTTGTATGTAATAGCTTCAAGACCAGATATTATGCAAGCAATAGGGATAGTCGGAAAATTTCAACTAGCACCAAAGGAAACGCATGTACTGGAAGTAAAAAGAATATTCAGATATCTGAAAGGAATGTTGTAATTTGGTTTATGGTATCCCATAGGAAAATACTTTACTTTGAAATCTTACACAGATGTAGATTGGTCAGGTAGTTTGGATGATAGGAAAATCACCATTGTCGAAGTGTTCTTTCTGGAAAACAGTCTAGTGTCTTGGTTCAGTAAGAATTAATCATTTATTTCCCTATCCACAGCAAAAGCATAATACATTGCAGAAACATCCTGTTGTACACAAGTGTTATGGATGAAAAAAACACTGAAAGATATTCAGGAAGAGTATAATCAACCAATAAAAATATTCTGTAACGATACTATCGCAATAAATATCTCCAAGAATCCTATCATGCATTCGAAGACAAAGAACAATCCAATCAAGTATCATTTCTTAAGGGAGAAAGTCGCAAAACAAAATGTCAAGATGGAATATATTGGCACAAGGGAACAAGTTGTTGATATCTTTACAAAACCACTTCCTATAGAAGCATTCAAGTATCTCAAACAAAAATTGGGGGTGGTCCCTACACCATCCACTCATTGAAGCACTAAAAGAGGAGCATCAACTCAAATGGAGTTGCAGAAAGGGAAGAAGGGTTATAGTCATAGAGAAGAAAATAAAGAGTACAATGTAAGGGGGGGAATATATATTTTCCATTGATTTCAAAGGGGGATATTATAGAGACAGAGGGATATTTGCATAAATAAATACCTAACAAGTGTCAAAAAGTATTAATATGATTAAGTGTTTCCATCAATGACAAAGGGTGAGTTTTTTGGAAATTGTGTTGTCATTGATGTCAAAGGACATCATCGATATCATAGGAAGGGGGAGACAATGAATGCCTCTATGCTTGAATGACAAGTCCAAGGATCAAACCAGAATCACACAATCAAAGAAGTTTCTATACTGCAAATCAAACCAGATAGAGATAATTGAGTATGTACCTATGATACTCCACGTGAATGGAGATGAGAAAAAATGCATGTGTAAAGAATTACCATGTACCTGTAGGTGTTCTTTGTGCATCTGGATGAAGTGATTGAGTGATAACAACCCAAGAAATTTTAGAATTGCATAGGCATGAAGAGAAACAATGAGTTGAAGTTGAGCGAAGACATGAACTCTGTGGCAAGAAGACTGCAGAAGACGAGTGGGTTGGATGAGACAACATTGTGGAATATTTTTGTTGCATATTAATCACAGTTTACAAAAGATCGAAGAAATGGAGAAATGGATATATCCCACATTCATTGGGAAATTGTAATCAAAAGGGTTTATAATGAAAAGGTGTTATCACTTAGTTTGAATATGAACAACGAGCTATGAAATCCTACACAAAACATTAAGTTTTTTTTAAAGAACGATGGAATCGGAACAAGAAAAATCATGATCATTCATCTTATGAGATAAACGGTTAGATGAAATAAGGGGGCCCAACTCTTGATTTTCCAACTCGACCACGACAACGCCACATCAGAAGGATTCCACATCAGTGCTATAATAGAAAACTTTACAAAATCCACGTAGAGTACCATGTGTCAGGACATGTATCAATGACACGTCATCCATCACAAAAGAAAACGTCCACAAGGAAGCCATGTCATTTGCAACATCAACGCAAAGCTCTCAAAAATGACTAAGTATCGAGATATCATATAGATTATGAACATGACGAAGAACTAGGAATATGAGAGTGTGAACTCGTGGACCCGTGAACCCATAGTAAAATATTGGAAAATAACTAAGTATCAAGACTCACTTGATGTCTCGACAAATGGATAATTATAAATATTGGATCGATCAAACGGATGAAGTCACAACAATCGAGAAAGTTCCATAGACCCACGGACCCACAATAAAACTTCAAATAATTGAATAAGTGACAAGAATCAGTTAGACAAAGTCGACAAGAGAAGAATGGAGATGTCTCACGAACTCACAATGAGATCTTGAAAAATAACTAAGTATGGAGAATTGGTCAGATGCAGTGAGACCTAGAAAAATGAATAAGTATGGTGGATCGATCAGACGAGCGAGGTAGTGAATACGAATAGAGATGTTGTGAATCTATGATGAGAGTTTAAAAAATGAATAAGTATGGAGAATATATCGAAAGTCCCAAGAGGTCACCATGTGCCATTAATATGATGGCCCAAAGAGTAAGAGATCTGACAGTCCAGGAGGTCGCCACATGTCACAGATCGAACAACCCAGAAGGTGAGAGATATGATAGATTGGGAGGTTTCCACATGTCATATATTGGTGAGAGATCCAATGGATCATGACATCTCACAGACTCATGGTGAAATAATTAGAAAACATTTCTAAGTATGGGTGAAAAATGAGTGCGGAAGAATGTGAAGGTGCATTCTGGAGGCCATGGAAGTATGACAAGATATGACTTAGACCCACAGATAAAGTATTGGAAATGCACCTAAGTATAGGTGCAAAATGAGTGTTGTGGAACTTGAGGGTTTAATTTGGAGGTTGCAAAAGTTTTAAGTGAAGACGAGATATATCCTAGACTAACGGTTAATCCATCGAGACAGATCGACAGTCAAGATCAATATGAGAGATTTGATTGGACGATTGTTGTGCATTGTGGTGGCATGGAGTGTTTGGTGGACAAGGAACATGATCAACAGTTAAAATATGATCAAGGTCCAAATTAGACGGCTAATTCGTGTCAAGGCTATGTCATTTATTTTGGTTAACAATAAGTAGATCGACAATTGTGATTGAACAGAAGTCCAAATCGAACGACAGTTGCATAGTATGGTTACACGTGGTACTAATATGTTGAAGAGGATTGATGGTTGAGATCAAATAAAGGAGAGATTCAATGGCTACTATGCATGGAGATCACGTTACTTGTTTTGGTGTGTAGAGACCAAATCAACAGTTGAGATCAATCCAAAGATCATATATGACGGTGATTGTGCATCGAATTTTATGATATGGTTTGTATGCAGATCATGCATCAAACCAAATGGTTTTGTGTTGGTTTCAAAAGATTATATATAACCTAGTTTTGAGGAGAACTAGAGAAGACTCCATGGACATACATTTGTATGTGGATAGATCTGTGGAGGAAGGAAGCATATAAATAATGATGCTCAAATCTAGTTCAAGAGTGAGCGAGGGAGAAGTGATGGAAGAATGAAGGCAGAATTAAGGGTCGTGGAAGAGAATCTCTAAGGCTTGAAGGTTTGAGGATACCTGTAGAATGAAAGGATGATAATGATATCATCCAATTGTGGTTGGGAGGTGCAAGGAGAAAGGAACTTTTAGAACTATGTATATCAAGAACTATGACAGAAGAGACAGAGCAGCATATTTGTGCAAGTGAAAGATTGAAGGAAAGAGATAGTCTGGTATTTTAAATGGCTCGAGGAGATTGATGTTTTAGTAAATTGGTATTTACAGATAGGGCTGAGTTGGTGCTCATCTAATGGGATTGGTGTCTCCTGCAGGTTGGTTCCTATGAATATAGTAGTTGTAGGTTAGTGCCTATAGGGAGAACTGATTTGGTGCTTAGTCAAGAGGATTGGTGTCTTCTACAGGTTGGTTCCTACAAACATTATTTCTAATTTGGCTCTCATGAGAGGATATTGGTGTCTCCTGCAGGATAGTTCCTGCAAGCATTGTAAACATAGGTTGGTGCCTACAAGATACTATAAAGAAATTTTTTGTGGTTTTCTCCCATTTGGGTTTCCACGTTAAATCTCTATGTATTGTGGATTATATGTTTGAATGTGCATTTGTCATTAAATGTTTATGATTGGTGAAATAATAAATTTATAAATATTTTAAGAAGAGTAAAAATAGTCCTATATTTATTCACCCCCCTCTCAGTATAAGTAAGTGTGCCAACAAAGGGTACATCTGTGTGATCTTCTGCCTCATTTTTATGGAGATATTTTTTAAGAAATAAATTTACTATTCAATAACGTGACCAGTAATAATTTGGAGTTATAGCCATGAAGAAAAAATATAATCATTGTAATGTAGTGGGTAAAATCAAGATAACTAACTCAACAAACTCAAAGAGAAAATCTCAATAAGATCCTAAAAACTAGCAATTAAGTACAGTAATAGATCTAGTTAGAGATATGATCTCTAATACTCCATGAAAATAGGAAACCAAAATGCTTTGTCACATCATACCACAATAAAAATCTCCTACAATAAAAATAATAATGTGATATACTAAGTACATATGTTAATCCCTATCATTCCTCCCAGCAATAGAAGCATTGGCCTCCAATGCTTTTAGGAGAGAGAGAAAATGTTGTTTCATCCGGTGTTGAGAAATCCAACGAGATTGATGTAGAAGATTACCTTGTTTAGAAACAAGGTAGGAAGTGGTGGATCCTTGACAAGTATAGCAAGTCTTATAGTCAAAAAACTTATCTGCGTCAAGCAAATCTTGAAAATTAGGAATAATATCTACATGATGACTAGTCAAGATCTTTGTTTCTGATGTTGACCTAGGATATGGTTTGAAAAGATCAACATTGAAAACATCATGAATTCCCAAGAGATCTGGAAGATAAGGTGGAAATCATTCTTATACACTTGTTGGATGATTGAGTATGGGTCATATTGAATGTATTTGATCTTATAGTATGCTTAGTTCTGAAATCAATGTTTGTCCAAATTAAACTACACTTTGTCACCAACTTGGAAATGGTGTGGAACATGATGCTAGTCCATTATTTGTTTATGTTTTTCTTGATCCTTTTGAAGAATATAAATGAATATGGATTAGAAAGACTGCAAGTGTTGAAAAAAATATATGCCTTATCTTTTTGAAGATGTTATGTAGCTATAAAAGGAAAATATAAGCGAAACTCATAGGGAGATAAAGGATGAAAACCAAAACAAACCTCAAAGGGAGAGTGACCTGTGGAGTAGTGAATTGTTTTGTTATATGCATGCTCAATGTGGGTAAGATTCAAATCCCACTTAGTTGGAGAAGTGTAATGATAGATGCAAAGAATTTTCACTAATGTATGGTTAACAACTTTAGTTTGATCATTAGTTTGTGGATGAAATGCAATGGAAAACTTAAGAGAAGTTCCTAATATTTTCCAAAGGGAACACCAAATATGTCCCAAAAAATGTGATTCATGATTGTTGAGTCTCAGTATTGACACCTCTATTACCCTATATTATCTCTGTCTGAGTCAATTTTACATGTGCTATGAGTATATACTTGACAGTTTCCTCCATAAATACACTTGATGACCTTGTTCATGTGTGTAAGAGGTAACTTATGATTTTAGTTTTCTTGAGTTAAAATGATTAAATGTTTGATTTTGCATGATCCTAATCATTTGACTCTTAAGAAGCATTGATATAGTACTTCATGGGTGTCCAATCCGGTACCAACACCTGTTTTGTGCTAATCCAGTACTCATGGTGTGAATGTGTGTATTCCCGTAATAAACACCTACCTATAGGATTCTGGTACCAGCATTCCAGTACTGGATTTTCACCTTGATTTGCGGGCCAATGCCGATGAATCTCAAAATTTGGGGACATGGGTTTTGTCCAAAAATGTGTTTTCATGTGGACTCATGGGCCAGAATATATAGATCGACACATGTGGGCCTCCAGCTCAACGGGAACGATCCATCCTAAATCTTTTCCAATTTTCCAAAAATTCTAAGATCATGCCCAGATTCGTGGGAACTGCATTTCCTTGATTAGCTAATGGTTGTAGTCAACCTCCATTGATGGAAAATAGTTTTGATTTGGATTGGATTGTCTAGATCCAAATTTGTAATGTAAAAATCATATAAATTGAGTGATGGCTAAGCCAAAAGGGAGAGGAATTAGTATGTTGCAAATTGGATTTCTGAACAACCTCCTTTTGTAAACATACTTGTTGAAGAATTAATATGAAGTTAAATTCATCAATTCCATGTGTTCTGTAAAGTTTATTGTTCTGTAAGTTTCTTTGAGCTTCCTTGTTGGCACGGCAAGGACCCAACGATCCAACCAAGGTAAGATCATTTGTAATTATTCTGTGAATGTAATTCTATTTGTGTGTGAGTAAAACAGTTTGATAGTTTAATTGTCAAACGAGTTAGTATAATTCATTGATGTTGCATTTCAGTCATACGCTTGATACTGTGCAATATAGGTTTGTGATAATTATGTAGATGTTCATAGTTTCTGAGTGAGCATTTATTATTCTAGTATGTGTAAACAATCATTTGCTAAGTTGTGTGCTTAACCATTTGTTTCTATTTTGCAAGTACATGAACAGTTAAGATCCCATCATTCACCCTACATGGACCATTAAATGGAGAATCTTAATACACCTAGTGTTTCTTGTGCAAGGACAAATAGTTTCTTCCAGAATTGATTAATTTATGAGTGATTTCCTTTTGAATACTGTGTGTAGAAAATTGATTACATTTTACTGTTGAAATTAGTTTCTATAGGAGGAAAGATATAAGTTCATATCTTCATTTCATGAGCCTCTAATGAACAGATTTGTCACCTAAGAAAGAACCTTTTGATTCACTGTTTGCTTGAGAAGTTTTGTTATCAGTTTTCCCTTCTAAGTTTGGAGTTGTATTTTTGAAGTGTTCCCATATTTGATTGCTAGTTGTTGTTAGGAGTAGAAGATACAGATAACTAATTCAAAGTCCATATTTCCACTTCATGAGCTTGTAAATGGACAAGGCATTATCTGAGAAAAATATTTTGAGTGCATGATTGCAAGTTTTGCTTTCTAATTTATGAATTGTGTGAAGAGTGTTATCTTTGAAAACAGAGTATTTTGTTATTGATGGCTTTATTATCTAAGCTATACTAAACAGACATAGGAACCTATCTGTTATCGTCACATATAGTGCATCAACTCTACTGATTATGAATCTCAGTTGATAATTTATGTTTGGTAATATATTATGCAAATAATTGCACCAACATTTTGGCGTCGTTGTCGGAGAGTTGTAAACAGTAAAAGGTAGTATTTGGATTAGATTGCTTTAATGCTTTTTGATTGGTTTTATGGATGACCTAAGGGCAAAGATAAGATGGTAATACGTGCAGGAAGAGCCCACACATACACTTTGGTGGGGTTGCTCCAAAGTTAGGTTGTCCTCTCTTATTTTGATGCAAGTGTGTTTTTATTTATGCAAATTTAGTTTTATTTATGATGAGATAACTTGTGTGAATAGATAACCTGGTGACAGCAGGGTCCCAGTAATGCAAGGAGTTCAAGTTTGGTGTGTTATATTTTTTAAAATAGTTTTAAAATTCAGATCTTTGATGATAAATCATTTTTGGGGTGCTATAAGAACCCTCGAGTACTAAGTTGTGTTGTGAGACAGGGATCATCAACCAGCTAGAGTAATTCAAGGATGATCAAGAGCTTGAAGAATTATCCTCTAAGAACTTTCTCGCATTATAGCAGCAGCTGGGATATCTGCCTCTCAGGAAGAGCATATCTTGACAGTAGCCAAGAATTTAGTTGTCTCTCCACAAGAAGATTTAGAAGTCCCTTCGGGTTCCTATTGTCAATTTGTTGATGAGACTCAAGAAGCATGGATAGAATGCAATGAAGAGCAACCATTGGAACCTGAGATTGAGGATTTATTAGCATGCCTCTCAGCAGATCCTATATGTACCTCAGAGACCAATCATCTTGAAGAAAATACTCTATGTGGCATGGAAAAGGAGGACAGGTTGTGTGACCTAAACAAAGAAGGGAAACGAGAATATCTTGATCCTATTGAAAGATGGTTCCCATTAGTTGTCAGTTCATACTACTCTTTTACTTTTCATTATTGTTTGATATCGTCATCAAAGCAGTTGGTCCTTCATACTCTGGTATGCATTAAAAATTATCTCTTAAACCCAAGTATGGATATATTTCTAACC
>ML782252.1:673972-722183 GCA_009831015.1 Picea engelmannii
AAATAATTGCACCGACATTTTAGCGTCGTTGTCAGGGAGTTGTAAATGGTAATAGGTAGTATTTGGATTAGATTGATTTAATGTTTTTGGATTGGTTTTATGGATGGCCTAAGGGTGGAGAGAAGATGGTAAGACATGCGGGAAGAGCCCACACATCCACTTTGGTGGGGTTGCTCCAAAGTTAGGTTGTCCTCTCTTCTTTTTATGCAAGTGTGTTTTTATTTAAGCAAATTTAGTTTTATTTATGATTATCTAACTTGTGTGAACAGATAACCTAGTGACAGCAGGGTCCCATTAATGCAAGGAGTTCAAGTTTGGTGTGTTGTATTATTGCAAATAGTTTTAAAATTCAGATCTTTGATGATAAATAATTTTTGGGGTGCTATAAGAACCCTCGAGTAATAAGTTGTGTTGCGAGACAGGGATCATCAACCAACTAGATTAATTCAAGGATGATCAAGAGCCTGAAGAATTCTCCTCCAAGAAATTTCTCGCATTCTAGCAGCAATTGGGATATTCGCCTCTCAGGAAGAGCATATCTTGACAGTAGCCAAGAATTTAGTTGTCCCTCCACAAGAATATTTAGAAGTCCTTTCGGGTTCCTATTGTCAATTTGTTGACGAGACTCAAGAATCATGGATAGAATGCAATGAAGAGAAACCATTGGAACCTGATATTGAGGATTTCTTAGCATGCCTCTCAGCAGATCCTGTATGTACCTCAAAGACCAATCATCTTGAAGAAAATTCTCTACGTGGCATGGAAAAGGAGGACATGTTGTGTGACCTAAACAAATAAGGAAAACAAGAATATCTTGAACCTATTGAAAGATGGTTTTGATTAGTTGTCAAGTCACACTACTCTTTTACTTTTCATTTTTGTTTGATCTCATCATCAAAGAAGTTGGTCCTTCATACTCCAGTGTGCATTAAAATTTATCTTTTAAACCCGAGTATGGATATATTTCTAACCCTGTTACGCAAATGGCTTCACTGGAAGTATTCCTATACTTTAAGGACATTTTATTTTCTTCAATTAGAGTAGGATAGTAAATAAATAAATAAATGTTGCAATGCAACCTATATTTCATACTTTTGATAAATGGGAATGTCAAAAGATAATAAGCAGTCGGTTTAAGATCTGTCATTCCTATAGTATATTTATTTCTAAAAGTTATGATAATTTTGTTTGGAATGTTATGAGAAGGGAATCTTTTCATCCTCCAAATGCACACATAATACTGGAAGGGTTTCAAAAGCGGATAAGGCATCCTTGTCAATGAAAGATAACACTTAAGGGAGTGCTTCACGACCTATTTCTTCAAATTTCTTATTTTTCCTTAAGTTGTTAAAAATGATGCATTCATGCTTTATCATTACCTATCTATTTTAAGACCACTATTTCACAAGGATGATCAATTTAGTGATCTTTTTAATAGAAGTTGAAACTGAATGCTAATTCCAAACTATTTTATTCATAGCTAATAATTCAACTTTTGGCATTTTCCCTAAAGTTTATGTTTGCAAGTATGAATAAGAATCTAGTTTTAATTAGTGCTATTGGTTTGTTTTTAGAAGATTTTGGCAACCCTATGAGCAACCTTTTTTTTAGCATTTCACAATGTTTGCATGAGGCCATGAAAAACCTCAAGCATGGGGGAGTGGTTGCTGAGATAGTAGTAGTTAGGATTATTATTTTTGTAATAAAAAGGAAGTGCCAACAAGAGCAGTGATGAGCCTGGTTCCAAAAGAGGAGGGTTCTAAATCTTAACATATGGTCATCCAATTATAGAATACCCTCTTCTCACAGAGCTTGGAGCCCAGTCACAAAATTCTTTTGCATTATTCTGATGCAAACCCAGAGTTCCTACATCTAGTTCCATCTACATGGTTTTTCAATTGAATCAGATCATAGGTCCTCTTCCATAACACCAGAAAACACCAGCTACTTCTACAAGGTACAGCCTACAAAAGTTTCGAAAGCACTACCACCAAGTGATCTGGTACTGGTAATAAGGTGATTGGTAGCTCTAATCATATTTTCAAGTTGTTGCTCGATTTTAGTACTAGGACATACAGATTCAACATTTTTTATTTTTATTAAAGAAATTAGATTGATTATGCATTAAACATATGGTTACTCTCAAATCATGACATACCCCCTACAATGAACTTCTGTAAAATCCTCGTCTACATTTTTGTATAAATAAAATGTCCCTATTTCTCGAAATGTTGAGAGTATGAGGTCATTGTGTCTCTCACGGAATCAAAATCATGCCTTTCTGTCTATCTGGTAAAGAAACCTCATAATCCCATGATTCACTATCGTGCCATATGAATGACTCAAGCCACATCCCTTGAATATGGTTTGATGCCAACTCTCCTATGAGTTTGTAAGTCGTTAATGGATTCAACCTATCTTACTGTGTCATCATTACCATAGATGTGATCGTTGTAGACCGAATCTCCATTTATAAACGCTCCTTTGTATGGTTCTTCCATCCAGATGAGTGTTATTTACCATTTTACTGTCACACTACCTGCAGCCACACTGTCAACCCATGCCTTCGTATCTTTTGCATATTTATCCCCTTCTGGTACTCCATCGTGATCTGCGTTGATCTGGTACTTCATCACAATCTACGTTGATCTGGTACTCAACCCTTGATCCTCTATCCGTGCCTCATATGCCCTAAAGAATCATTTTAATATATCATGGGGGTTGACAAGAATGAACCCATATTTCAATTATACAGGGAAACAACAAAATATCAAACCTTTAGGGAATAATATGAACATGTCGGTTGGGTGCCATTTTTTGAAAAGTTTAAAGGCCATCATGAAAGAGGGCCACAATTTTATTTTCCTCACTTCCTATGGATAAGTTTAAATAAGATGGTGAGAGGAGTGAAATCAGCTTCCAAGAAACCTGAAACTAGCCTTCATCACCATGGCTTAGTAAAACTTTTGGTTGTCCATGCTTTAAGGACACAAGGTGGTAGTTGGAAGCAACTACTCCAATGGAATTTTGGTCGGGAAGGAATGTCTAAATCTATAGAGGAACAGGAAACATGAATACATAGTGAGGGATCAAGAAAAAAGGCAAAGAAAGATAGAAGAAAGGCATCCAGGGGTAAATAAGAAAGCCACCCAATCTCAGAAAATAAGTCTTATCTCGATTATGAAAGCTAAAATACAGAAGAAAAAACATGGGCTAGGGGAACGATCAGACAGTGCTCCTGAAGAAACCATTGAGTTATCACCAGAGCATGCCAACCATAAGGAGAAGCCTACAAATTATAGTTTCAGAAACCTACTCCATTACTCATCTGATACTGATATCAAGGTGATATGATCTTTGTCCTATGCTTAACATCATTTTCACTTCAGGTAATTGGAGGTATGGGCAAATCTTTTCATGTTCTTTTTATCAAGGATCATTTAATTCCTGTGTTGAATTGTTCTTTACTCTCATGTACATATTCCTCCTACATTCTACACTCACCCCTAAATGAATCATCCTTGCTATCCTTTAAGAATATATTTCCACATTTAGCTCGATATGATCATGCGTGCACTTGTCTTATTACCTCAACATTTTAAAAAAGTGATTTCTAATTTAAATATCCATTGAAAAGTGGTGACACCATTATGTATAATACTAACCTAGTTGATTCAACCAGTTCTTATCCAAGTTTATCTTTACAAGTTTCTCTTGGAGGTATTGATGAAAACCTCATGTGGTGGACCGCCCTTGCAAAACCTCAATGAACTTTCATGAGAACCCTAATAGGATTAACTAGAGGGACCTCTTAGTCATTATACAATATGTTTCATTATACATTGAATAGCTAAGATTTAAGTTGAATATGGATGATATCACCCTTGGGATAATTGCAAACAATTAATTATGTGCCTAATAACTCTAAAACACTCTTGTACCACCTGCCTTCCTTATACTCTAAAATTGTCAATGAGCAGTATACATAATTCTAAATCTTTTGAGTAATATAATAAAAATGAACTATCAGGAAGTACAAGTAAACCCATCAGGGTACTGAACAGGCCTGCTGGCAGCGGGGTCATGCTTGTATGGTACTAAGGTAAACCCATCAGGGTATTGAACAGGCCTGCTGGCAACGGGGCTATGTCGGGTAAAGAGAGTTGAAAAATGTAAAGTGGCACACCTAAAACTGAACAAAAACCCTTGGGTCTCATTCTGAAGCATTATCAAATCAAGGCTAGGAGATGACCTTTATATCTCTCGGATGATGTTCTTAAGAACCTTCAAGTATCCACTTTAAAGTTCTATATTTAAAATAAATAGGTTTGCATGAGAAGTGGGATCCTAAATATGTGTAATTCACCTTATCTAAGCAAGAAGAGCTTCATCTCTAAAAACTTGGATAAGAAATGAGTTAATCATCTTGGGATGTATTCTTTTATGTGTTCCTCTCTTCAAATGAGATCTAAACTATGCTTATATCTCTTTTTTTTAAAGGTAATATAGCCAGGGGGGCTATTAGTCAAAGTCATTATGAAAACTATTGGCCACTATCCTATAATCATATTAGAGTCACATCCAGCCCTTTCTCCTAACTATGATCCACAATAGATTGGATAAGACTTAACGTCAAATCACTAACAGATCTAATCTATTATCCATGACTCCACTTTTCTATCATAACTACTTTTCCATGGGTAAGAAGTGTGAAGCATAGGCTAGGAAGTTTATATTGTATAATAGGAAATTAGGAGATGAATAAGGGTGGAACGTCAAGAATGCTTGATCAAGTGAGGATTACCATCAATTTTGAAATTTTGAATATCATTGTTGCATGAGGACATGCAATGACTTAAGCATGGGGGAATGTTGAGTCTCAGTATTGACACCTATATTACCCTATATTATCTTTGTCTGGGTCAATTTTACCCTTTCTATGAGTATATACTTGATTTTTTCCTCCATAAATACACTTGATGACCTTGTGCATGTGCATAAGAGGTAACTTATGATTAAAGCACGGTTTGTTTATTTTTCTTGAGTTAAAACGATTAAATGTTTGATTTTGCATGATCCTAATCATTTGACTCTTAAGAAGCATTTATCCAATACTTCATGGGTGTCCAATCCGGTAACAGCACCTTTTTTATGCTAATCCGGTACTCATGGTGTGACTGTGTGTATTCTGGTACTAAACACCTACCAACAGGATTCTGGTCCCATCATTCTGGTACTGGATTTTCACCTTTATTTTCGGGATGATGACGATGAATCTCAAAATTTGGGGACATGGGTTTTGTCCAAAAATGTGTTTTCATTTGGACTCGTGGCCTAGAATCTCCATATCGCACAGGTGTGGACCTCCAGCACAGGGGGGACGATCCATCCTAAATCTTTGCCAATTTTCCAGAAATTCTAAGATCATGCCCAGATTCCTGGGAACTGCATTTCCTTGATTATATAATGGTTGTACTCGACCTCCATTGATGGAAAATGGTTTTGATTTGGATTGGATTGTCTAGATCCAAATTTGTAATGTAAAAATCATATAATTTGAGTGATGGCTAAGCCAAAAGGGAGAGGAATTAGTATGTTACAAATTGGATTTCTAAACAGCCTCCTTTTGTAAACATACTTGTTGAAGAATTAATATGAAGTTAAATTAATTAATTCCATGTGTTATGTAAAGTTTATTGTTCTGTAATTTTCTTTGAGCTTCCTTGTTGGCATGGAAAGGGCCCACCGATCCAACCAAGGTAAGCTCATTTGTAATTATTCTGTGAATGTAATTCTATTTGTGTGAGTGAAACAGTTTCATAGTTTAATTGTAAAACCAATTAGTATAATTCATTGTTGTTTCATTTTAGTCATACGTTTGATAATGTGCAATATAGGTTTGTGATAATTATGTAGATGTTCATAATTTCTGAGTGAGCATTTATTATTCTAGTGTGTGTGAACAATCATTTGCTAAGTTGTGTGCTTAACAATTTGTTTCTATTTTTCAAGTATAGGAACAGTTAAGATCCCATCATTCACCCTACATGGACAATTAAATGGAGAATCTTAATACACCTAGTGTTTCCTATGCAGGGGCATAGTTTCTTCCAGAATTGATTAAGTTATGAGTGATTTCCTTTTGAATACTGTGTGCAAAAAATTGATTACAATTTACTATTGAAATTAGTTGCTAAAGGAGGCAAGATATAAGTTCATCTCTTCATTTCATGAGCCTCTAATGAACAGATTTGTCACCTAAGAAAGAACCTTTTGATTCATTGTTTGCTTGAGAAGTTTTGTTATCAGTTTTCTCTTCTAAGTTTGGAGTTGTATTATTGAAGTGTACCCAGATTTGATTGCTAGTTGTTGTTAAGAGTAGCAGCTATAGATAACTAATTCAAAGTCCATCTTTCCACTTCATGAGATTGTAAATGGAGAAGGCATTATCTAAGAAAAATCTTTTGAGTGCATGATTGCAAGTTTTTCTTTCTAATTTATGAATTGTGTGAAGAGTGTTATCTTTGAAAACAGAGTATTTTGTTATTGATGGCTTTCTTATCTAAGCTATTCTAAACAGAAATAGGAACCTATCTGTTATCGGCACATATAGTGCAACAACTCTACTGATTACGAGTCTCGGTTGATAATTTATGCTTGGTAATATATAATGCAAATAATTGCACCAACAATGAACAAACATGATACTAGTGGGAAGAATAAAGGATCACCAAACAAATTCAAAGAATAGTTGGTCTAAGTCACTAGAAAAACTAGTTTTATGTCAAGGAATAAACTTATCCATCTTATTAAATATATAAAAGAATCACAAAAATGCAATCATAGAAGTGAATGTTCATGGGAATTCCACCAAAAATATCTATAGAAATATTTCCCAAGAATAGGAAGGAATGGATAAAGGGAAACTCAAACCAAGCTCCTTATTAGCTAGTTCGGAGTGACAACAAACTACATAACACCTCAAAAATTAAAAACATCCTGCTACATGTGAGGCCAGTAAAAAAAAATGTTGAAGATGATGAAGACTCTTTTTCTTGCCAAAGTGACCACTATAGAGAGTAAAATGTTTATTTTTGAGTAGAGAGGAGCAGTGATCACAAGGTACACATAACTTGTCAAACATGCACAATAATCCATCCTTAATATGAAAATATTGCAAAGTAACTAAGTTTGAAGAGGTCAGATGTTGGAAACTCTTATATATGTGCCCAAAATTTGTATCATCTAGATAATATGCATCCCAAGTTTGAAATCCCAGGTGTGAAGTGGTGACAATTGTTAAGGATGAAAGGAAGGAGGTTTGATCAAAACATTGACCATCGTATTTGTGTTTCCCTTTTTATACTTTATAACCAAATGAAATTGTTGCAAATATGATACTCATTTCATATGTCAGGATTCTTCAATGTTTTTGGGATTAAATAAATTACAAAGTTAAGTTATTTGTATGCACAATAGTTTATTTTCCCATCAAATAATGTCTCTAATATTGGATAGATTGAACTAATGCATACAAATATTTATATTAAGTGGATTAGTTTCTTTTGTGTTCCAAAATTGTCTATAAATTATAAGCCACTAGATGACCTTTTTTCATCAAAACTACTCAAGTGCAAATTTCAAAGCACAAGTCTCAATTTCAAAATGTTGTGAGAGATATATAAAAACAAGTATAGGTGCATAACACAATTTTTTCTTTCAAGATAGTGAAATCATGAGAATGATATTATGTCTACTTGAAAACTTCATTGTTCTTTGTCAATTGATGTAAAGGCAAGGAAATTTCTAAACAAACAAAGATGAATTTACAATAGAAGTTGGAAATACCAAGAAAACTTCTTAACTCCATCAAACTAGAAGGAATAGGACAATTGTCGAGAGATTCAACCTTAATAGGATCCACCTTAATTCCATGTGCATTGATGATAAAACCAAGATAAGAGATTCTAGTTTGAGAAAAATAACACTTAGAGAGATTAGCATAAGGTTTATTTTGTTGAAGTAGGAGAAGAACCTATTTCAAGTGTTGGAGATGTGTCTTCCAAGTGTAAGAGAAAACAAGAATATCATCTAAATAGATGATAGCAAATTTATCAAGAAAAAAATTGAAAACATCATTCATTAATCTCATAAAGGTAGTCGGGGCATTGGCCATCCCAAAAGGCATCACAAGCCATTCAAAACACCCATATTGGTTTTAAAAGTTGTTTTCCAAGTATCTTTTGCTTGAACCTAAACCTAATGATATCCACTTCTAAGATCTTTTTCGGTGGAGAATTAGGGAGCTTGAAGTTGATCAAGCAAATCATCAATGTAAGGAAGTGGATATCTATATTTTATGGTTATTTTATTTAATTCCCTAAAGTCAATACAGACACACCAGGTCCCATGTTTCTTAAGTACAAGCAATATTGGTGACGCACAAGGAGAGATGTTAGGATTAATAAAACCTTTATTCAATAGATCCTAAATTTTCCTTTTAATTTCATCAATTTGAATATTTGAAGTGCAATATGAAGGTGTGTTAGCGCAATGTTGGAGACGAGGGTTCTTGGAGGTTACCAACAAAGGTATTGTTGTATTCTAGTAGCACTAACATATTCAACCTTCTGCAAGGGAAGGAGGTCTCACCCAAAGCGCAATCGAGACTTAAGTGGTGAAGGGTGTCAAAGAGGATGCATCATCGGGTCCAACACAACATAAGGAATATTCATACTTGAACATATAAATAATTTGATCACCAATAATATTAATATAGCATAAACATAAGCTATAATAGGTTGTGCAACATAAAGACAAGTCCCTACAACAAAGACACATGTGAATTAACAACCAAATACCAAATAAGCAAGATAGATTGGATTGCACATCATATAAATTATATATTCATACACACCATAACAAAATTTTAAAGTATAAATAATCTTTCATATTAACAACATCTCCAAATTGGTCATACGGGGATTTTAACTCTCTTACATTCACTTATACAACAAAGGATGTTTCCCAGAAACCCATTACATACTCCAATGTTCTGCACAAAAAATAATGGCATTCCCCACCCTATGTAATAATTCTAGAGACTGACTCAATAATAGCGGGTGATCATAATATCTTAACCCTCATAACCCCTTTCATGTTACATAACTCCATGTTTATATTTTTTTCCCTTGGGCGCTTCTTGGCTTCTTGATTCCACTGCTATCTTTTCTTGATTATGCTTTTGTTGTATTTTCTTGCTCTCTCCTTTCATGCACTCTAATCTTATAGATCTTTACACTACTCATATAGATAATGCATGAACTATTTTCACTATTGGCATGCTTGCAGTTGTATTTTTTCTTGTCCTAGTTGTTGTCTGTCGCTTCTGATCTTTCACTGCCATGTTGGGCTTTCCACAAAACTTTAGACTTTTCCAAAATGAGGTTCTCTTCAAAAATAAAGGGCCCAACATTCCCCTACCACAACCTTTGACTCATCTCGATTCAACTTGTTGGCTCCTCCTTACCCTCTGCAAATGGAGGTCCCAACTCAGGTACAATGGCGAGAGCCTATTCGCAAAAATGGTCATAGTGTTCCAAGCGGTCCTGTCATTTCCTCGCCAAAATCGAGGCTCCCAAAAAACATTCTTGAGTGGCAGTCACATTGGGATCCTTTGGCTTTGTATCCAATAGATTTTTCCATTCGGTGTTAGTGATGGAAGTGAGTTGTTGCATCTAGATGTAGTATTCAGCTTGCACGATAGGCTTGAAGTTTTGAATCTCTTTCTTTGCGGCCCTTGTAGATTCATCCAAAATTCCTCCAGAATCACGGTTTTAGGAAGATATTCTCAGCCGTAAGTTTGAAACATCGTAGTACATTGGTGTTGATAATCAAATAATGACGGTGGATAGGGTCACAGACACAGGCTCACTTAGTTCTCAGGGGGATCCAGGACTAAAGATACAATGAATTTGATGAAAACACGATATCGGTGAGTAGTCGACCAAAGGGGAGTTTATAGGAAATGTCAAGGGGTGGTGATGTAATTTTCAACCATTAAGAGAGACATCATGGTAGTAATTCAACATTAACGTTGGATATGACGAGCGGGACATGGAAAACTCTACGAGGCAATTTGGGGCATATCGAGCATGGCTACCGAGTGGACGTTGATAGGACGCAGTACCCGAAACATTGAATGACCCCACTGGTGGTTAAATGGAAAGGTAATGACAGTTGTTGGTACTTAAATGACTTTAACTAGAAATGACTGGACAAAGAGAAGAAGGTACTAATGGTCTTAATGAACGATGTGACAAAGAAAGAGCACGAATTTGAAACTCAAAAATTACTAAATACGCATGGATTTAATTTGGAGCTCCCCGAATACAAAGGTTATATATGGCCTGGAAAAATTGGTAATGACAACTAGACTCTACGAAAAATGATAGTTGGACATGTCACCAGTTTATTAACAGGAAATATAAACAAAAAAACAATTGAAATCCTATCTACTGCATTCACTCTTGGTGACAGGAGTGCGGTGAGACTTCACTTAGCGGGCATAATTGTAGGGATTTAGGCATGCTCCATTCACCCATCTAGGACGAAGGATGTTTTCTATTTGTGTGACCTTAACAACGCCATATGCACGAATTTCCGCAACAATAAAAGTTCCCAGCCAATGCATTTGTAATTTCCCCAAAAAAAAATTACTTATTGTCATATAACATGACTTGATCACCTTGTGTGAATGACTTAGTTTTAATATGCATGTCATGCCAAGAATTTTTCCAATCCTTTTCCACCATCTAATGAAAATTGGTTAAGGATATAGCTTCTTCTAGTTAGATTAATTTTGCAATTTGTGCCTTGATGGATTCATCGTTTTTCATCTTAGTAGCTTGTGCCATGAATAGACTCGAAGTGATAAACGCAACTAGCACTATTGCTTCTCTGCCATATACCAATTGAAACGAGGTATACCTATGTAATTTATTTTTAGTGTTTCGGTAATCCCATAACACAGTTGGAACTCTCTCATCCCAATCATCCTGATTTGCGCAACATACTTTAGTCAAGCCCCTCTCTAAGATCTTATTGAATTTTTCTACTATTTTGTTAGCTTGCGAATGGTATGGACTAATCTTATGGTTCTTATTAAAAAACTCTCTTGTGAGGGTGGAGATAGTATCACTAATAAAGTGGGATACTTGATCACTGGTCAAACTCCGAGGATAGTCAACCTGGTAATTATGTTCTCAAAGATAAATAGTGTTGTTGTGTCTATAGAGAAATCCTAAACAACTTCGGCTTCAGCCCAGTGATTCAAGTAATCAGTTCTGGTAATAATGTATCATGCCTTTGAGTGCCTCACAGGGGGGTTTATCGGATTGATGAAATCAACATCTCACTTATCAAATGCTTCTAGTGCTCGAATAGGGTGTAAGGTAACTCATCACGGTGTGAGGGATTACCAACTTGTTGACAAACATCACAGGCCCTAGCGTAATCTTTGGCATCCTTGAATACTATCGGCCACCATAATCCTGCTTGTAATATTTTTTGTGTAGTTTCCTTTCCACCTACATGTCCTCCCACAAAATAGTAGGTCTTTCATGGTCTAGTACACATCATCTGAGGATATTTTCCAATCCCAACTTGTACAACTCACATGCAATCATCTGATAATCTATTGCATGAACCACAAGGTGTCACTTTTGAGTTGTGGAATAACCTTCGGGGAAGGCACCCATGCTAAGAAATAATGTGATTTCAGACAAGTAATCAGGAATAACTTCTACTTTGAAAAGATTTGCATTTGCGGGTTGATCATCTATAGCCCCACCACTCTCTCCTAAATTTAGTCTAGACAAATGGTTTGGACCCACATTTAATTTGTCGGGCTTAACATTGACCTCAAAAGAAAAATCATGAAATAACAACAACCATTTGCAAATTCCATCTTCTAACACATGCTTATTAACAAGATATTTCAAAGCAGAGTGATCAGTAAAGAACTTAAATTGACTTCCTAACAGATAATGCCTAAAAATTTTCAAAGCATAAACCATAACCCTTTTGTTTCATTTGTAGATTAGTTGTGCTCAGCCTGAGAAAGATTTATGCTGGAAAAGTAGACAGGATGATATAGGTTGTGTTCACTAGGCTGCACAAGGATGGCTCCCAAATCAATGTCAGAGTCATCGATGTACACATGGAATTATATTTACCAATTTGTATAGATGAGGATAGGAGAAATACTTTACTTCTCTTTGAGGGTATCAAAGGCTTGATCACACTCTAGATTCCAACTAAAAGCCTCATATTTCTTTAACAACTATTCCAAGGGATGGATATGCTTGCGTAACTTCTGATAAACTTGTGATAGTAGCCTGTTCAACATAACAATGATCGCAACCATTTGGCAGTTGTAGGAGGAGGCATATTCAATATCACAATAACTTTTGTAGGGTCCACCAACATGCCTTCCCTACATACAATATGTCTAAGTAGATTCCCAAATGGTACGCAAAAAATACAATTTTTCAATTTTAGGGAAATTTGTAGTTTTTTGCAACGATCAAACATTATCCATAATAGACCTATGTGCTCCTTTAATAGATTGTACACAGTCCAATCATCCATATAGACTTCGAGAAACTTGTGAATGAAGTCGCTTAATGTTGCAATCACTATCCAAGAGAATGTCGTTAGGGAATTCTTAAGCCCAAAAGGAATAACATTATAAGAAAATGATCCCCACTTGGTAGTGAAGGTAGTATTGTTCTTTTCCTCTTCGTAAATTCTAACTTGGTGATATCCAAAAAACCCATATGTAAAAGAATAGGATTCATTCCCTACTAATTGTTCTATGACTTCATCACTAAAGGGAGTAGGGAAAGGGTCATGTACACAGGATGAGTTTAAACTCTTGTAATCCACACAAGCTCATATATTTCCAGTACCATTAATGCTCTATATTACAATAGGGTTGATCCACTCAGCCTCATCCACCGAACAAATTATCCCAACTACTAACATTCTATCAATCTCCTTCCTCATCTTCTCTTTTACTCTGGTTTCATATGGTATGGCCTATGTTTGACCAGTTTTGAGTCAAGATTTAGCTCTATTTGCATCTCCCCTAAATCTCCTTTTATCCCTTTCAATTTTGAGAAACTTTTAGGGAATAGATCCTTATATTCTTGCAACAGAGCTTGCATCTTAGTCACATTTTTTTCATCCCAATAGTCTCCTATGGATTCCATTTCGGGATGCTCCTCACTCCCTATGTTTATTTTCTACAATTTTAGGGGTTCATAATAGGAACTATTGATTGTGTTTTACATAGTGTCTCTAACATCTCTAGTGCCTTTGGGTTCTTTAAATTTCAAATTCCTAATGTCCTCTAGGTCTTCGGGATCATCTAGGTCTTTATCAACCTTGCTATAGGCCATGGATATTCATGTAGGGGATGGATAAAAGCTATGATGAAGTAGGTACTCATGTTTAAGACAAACTATAGGTGAATGTAAGAGCTTAACTTCATCAGTAAATAACATATTTTTAATTTGTTGCAACACTAGGGTGATTTCAGGAGACTTACCCAAAAATGAGAAATCATGGCAGAACTGGATTTGAAGTACTTCCCAGCAATCAGTTTGTCTTCAAGTTTCTTCATGCACATACCAAGCATTTGAAATTCATCCCAAAGAATGAATAAACTAATGCAACCAAAATTGAGAAGGAATTTTCACAATTCCCATACCTTGATACAATGCGCAACATGCTCCTTTGGATAAGAGGACCCGTCATATGATTTTAGAGTTAGCATTTGATGCTTTAGCTTATGATCCTAAATCAACTAGTTGACCTGCGATGGAAGAATAAAGTGGTACTGAATGGTGAGTTTGACCTCATCCCAAGAAGTCAGAGCTTATTTATGAGTGGCCCACCACCTATAGGGATATAATTTTAATCCAACACTGAGTACTGGAATTCTTTTCTCGGCCTCGACCTTGTCATCCAAATCAACAAGAAAGTTGTGTAAATCTGAACTGTCATCATAAACAAAGTGTTTTATAATCTTTATCCCAATCCACCTAGTTTTTATGACAATTGTGCAACGTCTTTAAAAATTTTCATACCTTCCATGTTGCCAATTATCAAAAGTTTCCTATGAATCTTCACTTGCAGGCTGAATGCTTTTCCAACTTACAAACCCATTTGCAGTAGGGTTAATGTAATCTACCTATTTTTCTGTAGTCAGAGTTTAGAGTTGATCCAAGACATCCTGTTCCATATTCTCATCTACGGGATCAATATATCGAGGACCTTGGTAGGGGTCTATTGGTAGGGTTACTTTCATACCATATGCTTCAAAGTTCATGAGTTCCTTCTTAAGATCTATGACAACGTGATTTTCATAGGCCTAGTCAATTCCCAATAGATCTAGGTATGGGTCTTTTTCCTCCATTATTTATATAAGCTCGAAGTCTACCAATGTTTTAACGCTGACTAAAGCTACTTCAACATTTTGGAGCCTCCCAACCGGATAGATACAGAACTGATTGGCCATCCGTAACTGAATAGGTGAATAGACGAGCTTTGAATTTCCCATTTCTTTCCAAGTATTCTTTGGTACTATGTTGACGTCTGAGCCCAAATCCAACTTAACATCACTAATCCCATAGCCTTCGATGTGGGCATTTAGTATAAATTATCTTCCATATATTTACTTCCTCCTTTGTACCCTACCTGTATTTCTCTCTATAAGATTAGCAACAATCATCTCCTCTGGGCTCCCTTCAGTCCTTAAGGCCCCCAGAATTATATTCCACATCTTATTAGTGAGTTGTTCATCATTAAAAATGTCAAAAAATAATTGGAACCATTGATCAATAATATTTCATGATTTCCCTAGTGGGTTCATCTGTGCAAATGTATTTTCGACAACTCTTGGGTGAAGCTCAAAGCTTGGTTGTGTGACTATTGGAATTGCAAGATTAGACATTTGAAAAAACATCTCTACTACATTATTGAAGAACTCGTTTTTCCTTATGGGATCATACTTAGTATCCTTCGGTATTGCCTTCTGAATCTTACTTTGATTAGGGTTTTCAACATAAACACCAGTTCATGTTCCTCCTCGAGTAATAATATTAGTATTGGGATCATTTTCTTTAGTGATAGGTCGAGGATCATAATTTATTAAATTAGCGCCTCATTTCCTAGTATGATCTTCCCATTTCGTGATCAATTCAGGGAAATCCTTAGTGGCATGGGAGTTGTTTCTTCAGTGTGTGCACCAAGGTATTCTTAGAAGAGGACAATCTCTTGCTATATTTCCTTTTTCATCACAATTGTAACAATGAACTGGTCATATTATGCCAGTCCTTCCACCTCTGAATCCTCCCCCGCCTCTATGAACTCCTCCAAACCATTGAGGAGATCCACTGACCCTAAATGAACACTGATCCAATCTGTCCACAAGAGCATCCAAAGAGTGACACTGCTTGGTAGTGTGAGTGGGCGACCCATAGAATTCACAGTATATTGTATTCAAAAGAGGGGTATACTTTTGTAGGATTTGGCAGTTCCTAGGGGAGTGTCCATGGCTTCGAAATATTCCACAATAATCACCATTATGGCCCCCTTGATTATTTGGGAAGGCATGGTGTTGAACATGGACATGAAATGGCATTGTAGTGGCAACTTGTGAGACCCCTCTCGATGGTCCTACTATAAGAGGTGCCATCAGGAGTGGAGGGGGTCGTGCACCCCTTATTATTGGGAATTTTTCCATTGTATGACCTTTTGTATAACAACCAGTACATCATACATGCGGCTAAACTTATTTTGAAAGCGTCATCTTCTTAATCTTCTCAATTAGTGTGAATATTTGGCCTTGCAATTGCGATATATTGGGATATTTAGGTGGTCTCATCACTTGTAGGCTTCCCCGGTACCCTACCATAGCCTCTATATTCATGGCCTGCACCAACACCTCTCCTAAGGTGGCTATTCATTTTTTAGTTAAAGTAATTTGATTCAATGGTAACAACCCATGTATAAACCATTCTCGTTGGTGGTCTTTGTGGATAGGGTTTGCCAATTTCCCTATCACATCCTTAAACCTTTGGTTATATTCCCATGCAGATTCCTTGTCTCTCATTTTAATCTCCCAGAACTCAGAGAGATATTGTTACTCTAACTGTGGTAAGTAGAATTCTACTATAAACCTCAGTTTTACCTGGGCAAGAGTGAAATCTTGTCCTTGAGGATTCCCTGGTTCAATGGATTTCATATACCATTTTAAAGCTCGACCTCTCAAGGTGATATGAAAATCGACCATTTTGTTTCCATCTAGACTTCCACGGGACCTCCAGATAGCTTCACACAAAAACCAATGTTGTTCAACATCCTCATCCCCTTTACCCCAAAACTTTTGGTATCGGGTCAGGGATCCTATATGTTGAATTTCCATAGAAGAAATTTGAGATCCTATCAAAATGAACCCTGGGGGGTCCTATTTTTTATATAAATAGATAAATTATCCCACTTTCGCTACTACTACTACTTGAACTTGCCAGATTATAAGAATTATAAATGATAGAAACTACTAAAGTATTTAGTACATAATTTACCATATTTGTAGATAGCGTTGAGGGACTAGGTGATTTGAGGTGGGTTCATTTTCCTCCGACACAGAATTATTTAACCTGGTGTTCACACAAGTATGTAGTACCATATCAGTTTCGTGATGTGATTCAACATATTCTGGCGTCAAAGGATCTGATTCTCCCACAACTTCGTCAAAGGTTCCGACTAAGTGTTCTTCTCACGGGGTGGTGGCTATCCTTATTATTTGTTTTTACTTTCCTTCATCTCTTTCGCTTCCTCTAGGAATTTCACGTGTCTCTCCAAATATCTCCTACAACCATTGGTTGGAAAACCTTCCACGTATCTGTAACTCTCGTAACTTCTTTGAATCTCTTCTACAACTACTCTCAAAGTTGATCTCTTTTCATGATTGATCATGCCTCTTCATCAATTTTCTCATCTAGTTTTGCCACCTCTTTTCAATCATAGCATCCATCCTATGAGCTCTTTCTTCTTTGGAAATCTTCACTCGATGACCCCCCATACTTCAAGAAATTTCACAAACTGACCCATGAACCCTCACCTGAATCACCCACCCCTCATTCATAGGGGCTTACGCTGCCATTTCAAATGGAACATGTAACATCCCCTCTTATGATACCAAAATTTTAATCCAAATGGGGATTTCCCGCAACATTCTTCCTTGGGGTCCTTTTTTTAATACAGCTTCTTATTTTGAAAACAATTGGTGGTTCTCTGCAAAAAATTCAATAATATATCCCTCCAAGGTGGTCTACATCTAGAAATCCATGACTCTAGAGACCAAATGATCTAGATGGTGAAGAGTTGTTAAACGTTGAGTAGTCCAATTATAGATTCTCTTGAATCAATCTTTATATTCCAACACTTCTTGTAAACGATCTAACCATTGAAACAATTCTTCATGGAATTGGATCTAGAAGATTTTGTACTGGTCACGCATAGGTTCTAAATAAAGATAGTTCTCTTCACAACCCTCAAAATTTTTCATCGTAACTCATCCTCTTGTTGTATAAACTCATCACACTTTATTTTCCATCAATTTTCAATTACAGACTTAAATATGTGGTGCAACATCCTCTAAGAACTCACTTTAAAGACAGGTCTCGACAACATAACCATTTGTTGGCATAATATTGTATACATGGGTTCTCATAGGTTACCACCAACAAAGGTATCATTGTAGTGTAGCAGTGTTGGCATATTCAACCTTCTGCAAGGGAAGGATGTCTCACCCAAAGTGTAGCTGAGACTTAAGTGGTGAAGGGAGTCAAAGAGGATGCATCATCAAGTCCAACACAACACAGGGAAGATTCATACTTGAACATATAAACAATTATATCACCAAGAATCTTATGACAGCATAAACATAAGCTATACTAGGTTGTGCAACATAAATACAAGTCCCTACACCAAAGACACTTGTGAATTAACAACCAAATATCAAATAAGCAAGATAGAGTGGAATTCACATCATAGAAATTAGATAGCCATACACACCACAAAAGAAATTAAATTCTGAATAATCTTTCATATTATCAACATCTCCAAACTAGTGATATGAGGATCTTAACTCTCATACATTCACTTATACAATAAAGGATGTTTCCTAGACACCCATTACAGACTCCAAGGTTCTACGCAAAACATAATGGCATTCCCCACCCTATGTAACAATTCTAGAGACTGACTCGATAAAAATGGGTGATCATAATAGCTTGACCCTTGTAACCCCTTTCCCATTACATAACTCCATGTTTATAGTTTTTCCCTCTGTTGCCTCTTTGCTTCTTGATTCCACTGTTGTATTTTCTTTATTTGTCTTCTATTTTATTTTCCCACTCTCTCCTTGCATGCACTCAAATATTATATCTCTTTCCACTACTCGTCCAGCTGGCGCATGAACTATTTTCACTACTGGCATGCTTGTAGTTAGCGTTCTTCTTGTTGTAGCTACTTCCCATTACTTTTAATCTTTCGTTGCCATGCTTCACTTTCCACAAAACTTTATACTTTCCCAAAATCAGGTTCTCTCAAAAAACAGAGGGCCCAACAAGGTGCATCGACAAGAGAGACCCCAAGAAGAAGATCATTTGCATGATTGATTTCTCTATGCAGACCAAGTGTTGTAGGTTCCTAGAACGCATTTGAATAGGTTTGCAAAATCTTATTAAGATTTGCATGTGGTGTAGAAATTGTGATATTTTATTCCCTTTCATGAGATTGAGACCTTAATATTTATTAGTGTTTTTGCTTGATTAACTACTTTACATGCCTTCTTTCAAGTGAGTACCAAAATAGTTTATTTTGATGTGCTTCAGGTTAAGTACTTTTTAGTGTGTTTCTACAGTGTATAGGTATTGTTATATGCATCATAGGAAGATTTCCTATCATACTATTAGGGATTTCTAAGAAACAAACCATAAAAATCCATGTTCGTCACATCATAGGTGACCTTATCCACAAACTTTGGACCAAAATAAAATAACATTGTGCCTGTGTATGTGATTTGTGCATATGAACAATTATCCTTCCATCCAAGTGCATATGGATGAGGATGAGGGTCCATTAGCAAGTGAAAATTGTCAACAACGACCTTCATATTTAGATTTTTATGTGATCCACTATTGATTTAGTTGATACCAATGATGTGGAAAATCCCAACTCATGAGAAGAGTTAAACACACAAGGTACACAACAAAATATCTAACTGGTTTTCATTAAAAATCCAAGCTTATATACATTTACATTGAGAGAACTAACTCAACAAACTCAAAGAGAAAATCTCAACAAGATCCTAAAATGTATAAACTAAGTACAATAAAATATCTAGTTGGAGATATGATCTCAACTACTCCATGAGAATAGGAAACCAAAATTCTTCGTCACACCAAACCACAATAATAATATCCTACAATACACATAATAATGTGATCTACTAAGTACATATGTTAATCCCTATAATTTACCATGATTAATACTACCATGTATGATCTAGATACAAATTCTTTTGTACTTCGAAGCCAATTTCAATAGGTATTTTATTCATAGGTTACAAGTAAAGCAGGTTGGTCATTTGTTGTTATATTTGATCCAAGAGGAAGACTCATAAGGTATATTTTTCCTAAACAAAATTTTCATGAAGAAGACGTAGGAGAGAGGGAAGAAATGTCATACGAAGAGGAGAAATAAGTTGACCATCCAGTTATTGGCTCACATTATCCTATGCTTCATATTGATGATGATGATTACATTGATAATGAATTAGTGCTAGACATCCCAGATGTTGTTATGAACAATGCTATTAATGGTTCTAAAGGGTTGAATACAAACTCTAATCTTGATGAGTCAAATATTGAATTGGATGAAGTTTAGGATCTATGTGATATGGATATGTAATAAATCTTATTTAATAAAGTGATCATTTGATTCAAATTGAGTACTCTTATGGTTTTCCTTTCTTGATTTGAGCTCCCTATTGATTTGGATCTTAATGGTTAGTTACTTTTCAAGCGCTATGTGACTTTGAGGGATTGTTTCCATTATATAAATTGTGTATGTTATTGCTCCTTGGATTAATAAGTAATACATATTAATGTTATGTCAAATGGAGTCACCAAAATATGACAATATGTATTGGTGATGAAATTATGTTAGGGTCTTAATCAAATAATAAAACATGTGCTCTCTCTCCATTGTTTGAACAAAAATAAAACTTAATTCATGCCTTATACATTGGGTATCAACTCTTCAAGAATATGACCTTAAAATACATTTTCACCATGGAAAAACTAAGCATGAAGCATATGCATTTTCTTATTCCTACAATAGACATGTAGAAACTCTTAGATTCATACTAATTGTTATATTTGTAGCAAGTATTAGATTTGTAGATCTATAGCAAATATTAGATCCACTAGTAGAAACTATTGTATCCATAGAAAATGGTATATATGTTACATCTATAGAAATTGTTATATCTGTTAGATTTATAGCATCTAAAACAAATATGTAAACATTGTTAGATTCATAGCAACTACTACATGTAATTCACAACAACCACTACAGGTGATCTATAGCAATGTCTACAATGGATTTGTAGCAACTATTATAGCTCTAATAAACAACCTATATATCTTAAAGTACAATATGGGTATTTGATATTTTGGTGGGTGTGTCCATGTCAATGTATTTTTTTCTGCTATCAAAAATCACATTGACCCATATAGATTATTTTTATTTATAGAATTTTTTTGTGTACAACAGCTACATGTGTTCCATAGAAATAGCCTAATGGATCTATAGGAAATTATACAAGTCTAATAAAAAACATATATATCTTAACATATAATCTAGTTATTTGATATTTTTGTTAGGTTTTTTCATAACAAAGCAATTATTCCCTCTATTAAAAGTCACATTAACCCAAATCATGCATTTTAATATAAAATCAAATCATTGTATGCCTAATTTACATGCATGCCCAAAAACTCAAGAATTTTGTTTTGCCAAAACTACAAGAAATCTTTTGAATTGAACCATTGTTTGAGGGATAAGCAAGGCTAGTATTTTACATCAAATAACCCTTCAAACTCTTTTAAAAGGGGGGGGCACATGCTAAATAGTATGCCTTTAAATACTCAAAAAATGTTCTAGGGAACATAACATTCACCTATAGGAAAAAGAATCCAAGTTTTAAATTTTCAAATGGAATTATTTAGGAAATCATCACATGGACTTATTTATGTTGGGTATGTGTTATATTATTTGCATGTGTGTGTGTGGGCACGTCAGATATGAAAATTGCATCTGACGATCCCTCATAGTATTTTTTGGGCGGTTTTTGCTATTTTTAGCGGATTTTGCTATTTTTAGCGGTTTACTAAAAATATTCTCGGTTTTAGGGATTAGGGTTTTGGTATCTACAGAATACCTAAAAACATTGTATATATTGTATAGTAAATGGTGAAATTCTATATAATGAATATAAAAAAGGTTTTCCCAGTTGAGGGTTTCTGGTATATATCTATGTGTACTATGTGAATGAGTCATTGATTAAATTTTGTTTTGCTTAAGAATCTATATCCATTGCTTTACTTCACAGGTTTTAAAACTTACATGTGGTATCAGAGCTCATTTTTGGCTTCAGAGGGACGCCTTTGTTGTTGAGGGTTTGGCTCGATCTTGATAGATCAAGTTTATCTTGGGTTTGTGATAAACCTCGGTTTAGTGGGAGCTTTTGCAGTGGTGATTTGAGTGCAGAAAGAGGAATGGCGAGTTCTTCTAGAATTGAGATAGAGAAGTTCAACAGTAAAAAAATTGAGCTATGGAATCTAAATATGGAGGACCTTCTTGTAGACAAAGAACAATGGATCGATGTGGATCTTGGTACACCGTCGATTGATATGCATCCTACTAGCACATAGACAACTGGTACACAACCTACTAGTGCACAAACTACTAGTACACCACCTATTGGTATGTCGAAGGAAGATTGGGAGAAGTTGGACAGAAGAGAAAGGAGTACTATTCGACTCTACCTGGTAGATTCGGTGTTGTTGAATGTCTTAGGAGAATCTACAGCTAAATAACTATGGGATAAGTTGGGGAATTTGTATCCAAGTCCCTGGTAAACAAGTTGTTTCTTCGAAAGAAGTTGTATCATATTAGGATGGAAGATGGATATTCTGTGACAGAACATCTAAATGCATTTAATACTCGGGTAAGTCAACTTGGCTCTATTAATATTACGATTGCAGAAGAAGATAAGCGTATTACTTTGTTATGTTCTTTGCCAGACTCTTGGGATAATCTGGTTGTAGCAATAGGTAGTACCACTCAATCTACATTGAAGTATGAGGATGTAGTTGCATCCTTTTTATCTGAAGAGATGACGCGAAAAAGCAAGGATGGACACAGCACAGATGCTTTATTTGTAAGAGGGCGTACCCAAGATAGGAACCCTGGTAAGCCTTCAAGGTGGAGATCTAAATCTACAGGTAGATCTAAGTCTCTAGGAAAATCTTTGAGGAAATATTGGAAGTGTGGTAAAATAGGGCATTATAAGAAAGATTGCAAGTCTAAGAAGGTTGAAAAACCAAAGGGATCTGATAGTACCTCTTCCACAGACGTGAAAACCTCCATTGAAGAAGGAGGTGATGTTTGCCTAGCATCTACAAGTACACATGCAGACCGCGATGTATGGTTGATCGACTCAAGTGCATCATACCATATGACTCCTCACAGGGAGTGGTTCTCTGAATATGAAAAATATGATGGTGGTGATGTATTCCTAGGAGATGAATCGACAGCAAAAATCTTGGGACGTGGAAGGGTTAAGTTGCTGCTAAAATATGGAAGGATTAGAACACTCCATGGGGTTCTGGGCATTCCAAAACTTGCTAGGAGCCTAATATTTGTAAGCAATTTGGATGATGCAGGAGTGGATACTGTATTTAGAAAGAACACTTGCAATATGGTAGGAGGGGAAACGGTGTTAATGAGGGGAGTTCGGTGTGGAACTTTGTAAAATTTGTTGGGAAGAACTTATACTAATGGGTGTAACAGTTATGTTGTCCTTGAGCGGACAAATAAAGAAGACAAGACCAATATCGTCCCTGAAAAGAAGATCATGTTGTGGCATCAAAGACTAGGGAATATTAGAGAAAAGGGCCTTCGAACACTACACGGTAAAGGCATGGTTGAAGGTATGTCTAATTGCACTCTGGATTTTGATTTTTGTGAACATTTCATATATGTTAAACAAAATCGAGTAAGATTCCCATCTGGTGCTACAAGAGAAAAGGGGATCTTAGAGTTGATACACAGCGATGTGTTTCGACCTGTTCCTGTTCCATCCCTAGGTAAATATTTGTATTATTTTTCATTCATAGATGATTTTTCAAGGAACACATGGATTTATTTTCTTAGAAATAAATCTGAGGTATTTGATAAATTTAAAGAGTTTAAGGCTCTGGTAGAAAATCAGATAGAGAAGAAAATAAAGGTATTGAGAACAGATAATGATGGAGAATTATGCAAAATGAATTCGAAGAATTTTGTAAGAAGTGTGGTATAGCAARGCAGAAGAATACTCCATACACTCCTCAACATAATGGAGTTGCAGAAAGGATGAACAGGACACTGATGGAAAAATCAAGGAGCATGCTCAGCGGTGTCGGCTTATGACAAGAATTCTGGGCAGAGGCAGTGGGTACAGCATGTTACCTGGTCAATCGATCACCTTCATTAGTGTTGGATGATAAAAATCCACACGAGGTATGGTCTGGAAAGAAACCCTCTCTTCAGCATCTTAGAGTGTTTGGTTGTGATGCTTATGTACATGTTCCAAAGGAGAATAGGAGTAAGATGGATAAAAAGGATGAAAAGTGTATCTTCATTGGTTATAAAGATGGTATGAAAGGTTATAAGCTTTGGAACCCATAAACCAAGAAGACTGTTTACAGTCGAGATGTTGTTTTCAGAGAGGTAAAAGATGTGTCCAAATAGGAATTCCTACCAACGCAAAATGAACCTGAGAAAATAGAGCTTGATTTGGATGATGCAAAATCTGAATCATCTGAAGAAGAGGAAGCAAAAGAAGAAGAAGAAGAACCCTCATACCCCAGTATTGAGGAGATCGGTGAGAGATAAAAGGGAACCAGAAAAGTATAGTCCACCTGATTTCCATTCCAATTTTGCTTTATCTATTACTGATGATGATCCCATAACTGTCAGGGAAGCAATGAATTCAGAGGATAGTAAACTCTGGAAAGAGGCCATGGTTGAGGAAATGGATGCCTTGGATAATAATGAGGCATGGGATATAGTTGAGTTACCAGCTGGAAGAAAATCTGTTGGTAGCAAATGGTTGTTTAAGAAGAAGTTTAATGCACAAGGTAAAGTGGAGAAATAAAAATCTCGGTTAGTAGCAAAAGGTTATTCCCGGGTAGAGGGAATTGACTTTGGTGAGATTTTTTCTCCTGTTGCTAAGTTAACTTCTATTAGATTTGTTTTATCTATTGCTACTACTTTTGATCTTGAAGTGGAACACATGGATGTGAAGACAGCATTCCTACATGGGGATCTGGAAGAAGAAATCTACATGAAGCAGCCAGAAGGCTTTGTAGTGAAGGGAAAGAAAGAGTTGGTCTGTAAGCTAAAGAATTCACTATATGGTCTGAAACAATCACCTAGGATGTGGTACCAAAATTTTGACACATACACCCTTGGATTGGGATTTGTAAGAAGCAGGGTTGATCACTGTGTATATTCCAAGCAGGTTGGTAATCACTTCATTTATGTAGTGTTGTATGTTGATGACATGTTGTTCGTAGGAAATAACATGGATGTTATCAAGGAATTGAAATCGCAGCTATCCTCCAAATTTGACATGAAGGATCTCGGTGTTGCTAACTTCATTCTGGGAATGGAGATTAAAAGAGATCGTGCAAACAGGAAACTTTGGTTGAATCAGAGAAAATATGTTGAGACAATATTGCAGAGGTTTAATATTCATGGAAGTAAACCGGTCAAGGTTCCTATTTCTATAGGTGTAAATTTATCTGCAGATCAATGTCCCAAGACACAGGAAGAAGAAGAGGACATGTCCCATGTTCGATATGCCAGTGCAATTGGTGGTTTCATGTATGCAATGGTATGTACTAGACCAGACATTGCACATGCAGTGGGAGTTTTGAGCAGGTATATGTCAAAACCAGGGAAGGAGCATTGGACAGCAGTAAATAGGGTCTTCAGGTATCTGTGTGTCACTACCAATTATGGATTGTGCTACCAAGGAAGACCAGGATTGGACAGAGTGTTGGACATACATGGATTTCTTGATGCAGACTGGGTTGGAGATATGAATTGCAGAAGATCTACAAGTGGGTATGTGTTTAACCTATTTGGAGGAGCAATTAGTTGGATGAGAAAAAGATAGGCTGTAGTGGCACTCTCAACTATAGAAGTTGAATACATGGCAGCCACTCATGCAAGCAAGGAAGCAATATGGTTACAAATATTGTGTTCAAGTATTGGGTTGGTACAACAAGCAGTGAGATTAGATTGTGACAGTCAGAGTGCAATATTTATGGAAAAGAACCCAGCTTATCATTCGAAGACAAATCATATTGATGTTCAATATCACTTTGTGAGAGACATGGTTGAGGAAAAGAAGGTGTTGCTGGAAAAGGTTGACACTTTGAAGAATGTTGCAGATTCATTAAGAAAGTCTGTGAGCACAGAAAATTTCTCTTGGTGTAGAGTAACAATGGGAATTACTTCCCCGGATTGTTGACTATATAATCCCCTAGACCCCTGGATGCAAAGAAAACAACAAGTGGGAGAATGTTGGGTATGTGTTATATTCTTTGAATGTGTGTGTGTGGGGGCACGTCAGATATGGAAACTACATCTGACGATCCATCGTAGTAGTGTTTTGTCTGTGTCATGTGCATCGGGCGCTTTCCTAGGGGGGTCCTAAGAGGGGGGGTGGGGGGGGTAGGTATTCCCCCCCTAGTTAAGCACAGCGTTCGGCACCGGGTGTAGCCCGAGGCCGACGGGGTTTGGGGCAGCGCCTCGAAATTTTGTTTTTGGGCGGTTTTTGCTATTTTTAGCAGTTTACTAAAAATAATCTCGGTTTTAGGGATTAGGGTTTTGGTGTCTACGGAATACCTAAAAACATTGTATATATTGTATAGTGAATGGTGAAATTCGATATAATGAATATAGGAAAGGTTTTCCCCGTTGAGGGTTTTCGGTATATATCTCTGTGTACTATGTGAATGAGCCATCGATTAAATTTTGTTTTTCTTAAGAATATATATGCATTGCTTTACTTCACAGGTTTTAAAACTTACACTAGAAATCATACCTTTCCAAATTTCTAATCCATTAGAATATCAAAGTCATTTCCCATCATTGTTATTTTACTATACAATTAAAATACATAAACTTTTCCTATATATTTCTTCATAAATAAAACATACTAATTTATTTCTAATAATACTATTTCATTCATCAATCCTATAAGAAAATCCATTGCATTTAACCATTTACATCTCATATTTACAATCGTCACACGGTATAAATATTTAAAACAAAGATGAGGTACTTATCACATAGTATAAATATCCTCAGTCTTTAGAGTCAGAGGAAAATGCCTCTTTTATACTTGTGTATCATGAACATATTAATAAAGGGAGTATTATGAACATCCTTGAGATTCAGAGACTTTGAAGTCGTTCAAAATAGTGTGTTGGAATATAAGGCAGACAATTAACATGCTAGAATACATATGAACTTAATCATCTAAATTGAAACCTGAGGAAATAGGGTAAGAGAATTTCTCATGGATGTTGCTCGAGCTATAAGGGGAGTGATCTACTTCCGCTGATTTATAATAACCATGTTTCCTAATAATTTTTACCCATAATACTACCTCTTCCTCAAGATATAGAAAGAAACAAACTTGTACTTTGGTGATGGACACCAAATAATTGGAAAATGAAATCGTAAACCAGTCCTCTTAGTCCCACATTGTCTCAAATAGGCTATATAGAATTCACATCTGGTTAAGGTATGTTAAATTTGGGATAGCCCAAAAGGTTCTCGTTTCCTTTGATCCTCAATCAAACAATCGTATTTTCATTGTGAAGCAAGTAAAGCATTCATCCAAAGATAGGTTATTTTGTCTATACATTTAGAGAGAGAAATTTGTTGAGTCCATCAAAGGCTTGGAATAAATCAAACATGTTCAAGTATATTTTCATGTTCCCTGAGTATCCTAGGTGCAGCAAAATGCTCACCTCTCACCCATAGGTTGGCATATTTTTCTTCATACTCAATATGGGAGAGAGCATTGCTCCATTACACTTTATGGATCATGAAGGAGGTGAAATCCCTTAGTTGGATATTCCCCAAAAAAGGGTTGGAGGTACAAATTATATGAGAACTCAGGAGAAATTCATGTTGGTAAAGTTCATGGATGATATTTTGTTCTTCTTCAGTGAAATTAACATATAATCTCAATAAGTTTTCAAGGTTTAAGATATTATGGGGTCTACCTGAATCTATAGATTTCATATGAAATGACATCATTTGTTCTTTTAAGAAAATATCATAGACTAGAGAAGAGCATCTATAGGCCAAGCTCACATGATCCAAGGTGCATAATTGTTGTATCTCTTCCCTTAAATTTTGTACTAGATCTTTATTTTTTTAGCTTCTTTTTATTCTTCCCACAAGGATTTCCATTTTTCCTTAGTATCCACATAAAAAGTAGTCCATCGGTTTATCATATCGTTGTTTTTTTATCAATGTTATTTTTATGGAGAAAATATCATAGGTGGATAGTAATATATCCTTAGGATCTACCTATTGATCCTAGATAGACAGTGGGACACAATTTTATGTCTTTCCCTAGAAACAAGCAATCAGATTCATAATTACACAAGGAAATAGAAGAATGGCATACCTTGTTTTGAAGGTTGTCCTTCATATGTCCTGGTGCTATAGCAGGAAAACCCCTCTACGGACTACACCAAGGTTTTAAAATGTAGGCAGAGCTAACCGTCTAAAGTCTCCTACTTTTAATCAACTATCCTGACATTACCCCATAATCATACATAAAAGACAAGGTATAGGGATCCGGTAGGCATACCTTAAACTTCGCGTCTGGTTTCAATCCCTTTGCACTTAGTTGTTTCCTGACTGCAAGTCTCCTCCCAAGGTTGACCTGCATTCACCAAAAGACAAACAAGAAACTACAAGCATGCATTCTACATATGGATTAGTGGGTTAGACATCATAAACAAGAAATGTAAACAAATCATATAAGTTTAAGACGTCATTTGCCCGGACGGAAAAAGTACTTCCTTATATTAATCTCACAAAAGTCACTTACAATATGAGACCGACACTACTCCTCAAACTCGGTCCTGGGCTCCTCTTCACAATGCACCAATTGCTTCCACGTCTCCTTCTCCTCTTTAGTTCTCTCTAGGGGAATGGCAAGGGCTTACAATGGAGAAAAAGGGAATTCTGGATCAAACTCATAATGTGGTTGCCAAATATTGGGGCAAAGGGGGAATATGGAAATGGGCAGAGTTTCTATGCTCTCGTGCTTCTTCTTGAAATGGGACCCCAACCCCTTCTTTTATAGGCCAGAAGAGATAGTAACAATTATGGTGACTGGCTATGGGCAGTCAAACAGTTATGTAAAAGCTCGAAAACTTGTATCCCTTTGCAATTTTCATTTTTCTTATATTCTATGAGTGTACGTGGGTTGTAGTGGTGCAACAAGCGTGTTTACGTGGGCAGTAATGGTGTAGGGTGTGTATACCTTCCAAACAATGGTTTTTATAAGAGCTTGTTCAGTGATGGCTTGGAAAATATAGTAGGTTAGATGGCCTAATGCCAGGTATTATTGTCTGGAGAAATTTAGGGTTATAATAGATGCCCCCTAATGTGTGAGGTCAAAAGAGCATTTGATGGCCGAAATACATTACAAATCTTCACCAATGTATGAAGCGAGTGAGCCCAAGGACCAGAGTTCACGAGGTGCCATCTACAAAATAACAATTTGTCTCACCGAGGTGGGCATACCCATGCTCGGGATGAAATAAAATCATGGTTGCCAATCAAATACACTGCAGATCACAGTGTAGCCTCAAGAAGTACAAAGTGGATCTACATCTCAAAAATCAAAAGATATACATGTATAGTATCCATCTTCAAGAATCCAATGACGCCCGATGGTTGGATATGAGGTCTTCAGAGCTCAAGAAACAACTTCAAAATCCTAAAAAATCAGGTAGGAGTGTAATATCAGTGTACAAATTCACTACCCAGAGGTCTTTGACGGCTCGTCGAGAACGAACAGGAGGATATTGGTGATCAAGCAGAGAAATTCATTGATTTTGAGCAAGGACTTGATTGGTCTTTTGGGGTGGTCGGGCACTTGAACAAGAGAGAAATTGTAGAAGGGCCTACTAAAGTTTAGTAAAACTTCCCTTCGACAAAATTGAGACAAATGATGAGACTCAAGCAACATGGAATTGACATAAGTTCACGATGCAAGAGGCAACGCAAACTCTCCATATGTTTGAAAGGATAACCAAACAGAGGAGGACACAGCTCTCTGTAGCAAGAACAGACTCCTAAGGTCACATTAAATCCCAGAGCTTGACGAACAAACGGAAGGATGTGCTTTTTCCAAGGGTGACTCATTGTGCTGCCAAAAAAGAAAATACTTTTCCCTTCCTCTTTTCGGGGTATATTTTTTTTTTTTGTCTTTTTCAATAATCTTGGAAAGTTTGAAAAAGAATAAAAGAATGCTATGTTACAAAGGAGAAACGAGTGTTGCAAACATACTAGTTCCAAATGAAAGAAACACACATATGCTCAGAGCAAGGGGACATATGCAGGAAAGGGACACTCGAAAAAATCCTCCATGGGTCAAGGTGTCAAGACACAAAGGCAAAGTGCTACAAGTCTTGCGTATAAGGCATGCTTCAAATGGTTCAGTTGAGAGAAACATGGAGCCGACATTAGGCCAAATATGTGGGAATGAAAATGCAATTAATAAGACACAATGATAATGTCCTTCGATGTAATTTTAATGAGCCCAAAGAAGGTAAGCTCGGCGGTTTTTCATTTTTAGAGAGTCTGAAAAAGCATAAAAGGAGACTCCACTGGGGTACCTTTTTCGACGGTAAGTTAGTCAGCTCGAAAAAGGGGTAAACTAGCACCGAACAGACATCTATTCAAGATCATTTTAACGAGTGTCACAAAGACAATATCACTCGGAAATATTTTCATATTTAAGGAGACTGAAAAGAGCTTAACTATAGACTATGTAAGAGATGGTCTTCTGGACCAATTTAACAAGTGTGAAGAAACAAGGTCACTCAGCCGTATTTTCAATTTTAGGGAGTCTGAAAAGAGATTAACTATGGACTCCATGGGCATTCCTTTTTCATAAATTTAGTCCCTCGGGCCCGAAAAAGGGGTAAATCTATACCTGAGAATACTCTTCTAGAGAATCGAGGCTCCTAGAGTATACCTTTGTTCGTTCATTTGACCATCCGGACCGAAAAATGGGTAAATTACCGCTGGACAGACGTGCCTTCGAATTTTAGTTTGGTGAGCGTGAAGGGCAACAAGATCGCTCGGCAATATTTTCATGTTTAGAGTGTCTGAAAAGGGCTTAAAATAAGACCCGTTGTGTTTTGGGAGTCCCGAGGGTGAGGTAAAGATTGATAATGAATCATGCAAATGAGGCTCAAACTTGTAATCAGGAAAAACTAATAAGGACTCTCGAGCCTATAGTCATTAGTGACGGCATGGAAACCAAAATGAAACCAATATCTACCTAGGGAATCCATGTGAAGGTAGGGTCTACCACTAAATTACGACACTTCTAGAGAAGGAGTGAGGGTTCTGTGTCGCAATTCGGTGGGATCTATCCTATGGAAAAACGAAAAAGACAACGAGGTGCAACAAGTGGAGGTGGAATCCTATCTTATATGCACAAAGTTGGAAAAAAATGACTTTTTACCAAAAGACCTTTAAAAATGACCCAACTCTCAAAATATTTCCCAAATACCCAACGTAACACTTATCATAACATCCCCCGAGAAACTTAAGAACCATAGTAAACGATTTTCAAGCTAGAAAAAAATGACAAAAGGGTCCAAAAAATGACAAAAAGGGGACAAAACATTTATAAATAGAAGCTGGCAACTCATTATCACCATTGTAAATTGAGAATTGACAAAAAAGTCAAAAACACCCCTTTTCCAAAAGAGTTGATTTCAGGAGCTTCAGTGGACGAAACGAACTTCCGCTTGGACCAAGTAAGTACAAACTAGCCTCTCTTGCATTCTCATTCTTCATTTTTGCATTTTTTTTTGTTTTTTGGGGGGGCGCTGACCTTTAAAGAGGTTAGACCTGCATGTACGTGGGTTGTCCAAGAACAGCCTGTGTGTACACATAGGCAGAATATAATTTTCCTGCGTGCACACGCGACTATCCCCAAGACAGCTTGCGTACACCCTCAAATAAGTGAAAAAAAAAATGAAAAATGCAAGAGTTAACTCTCGATACATTTTTCATTTTGCAGGATGTATGTTCATTGGAGAGAGAGGGACCAAGAGGATATTGATTTTTTGGTCTCAAAGGATTGTGCTGCTATCTTTTTTTTGTCACAATGCAGGTTGTTAAAGTTCTTCTAGTGCCCGTTTATGAGGGCACAACCTAGGTTGTTGAATGATTTGATAGATTACTAGCATCCTGACATAGAGGAATTCATGCTCGAGGTGTAGTCGTTGACGCCAATGACTGAAGATATTTACTTCCCGACTAGTCTCTCGAGGAGAGGGGATCCAGTCAACTTGTGTACTTTTCCCCCTGGGCCTCACAACATCGAAGAGTTGATTGGACTCCATTGCGAGGCTGGTACTAATAAATTAGGTTCTCAAGTGCCTATACATAAGATCAGAAACCTGTCACTCAAAGTGATAGTTCTACTCATTTCGCAGATCACTGGATCTGGGGCTTTGCATCAGGCTTCCTGGGCGCACATGCATTGTGAAGTATAGTGCTTAAATGCATAGACTTTCAACTGGAGTACAACCATGTTGGATTGTATGAAGAGACAGCTAACAGAGTGTCGGATACGGGAGCATTGAAACTTCGGGTTTGGGACCGTTTTGTGTTATTTTTTCTTTGCGAGGGTACCCAGTCTCAGTCCTCGAGAGACTATACGAGAGCACGAGGCCTCTCTCCCAGCGCTATGCAAATGGGTGATGTTTTTTCCATGACAAGGGGGAGGGAGGACCATAGAGGCCTTTGATGACAAGTTTTTTGACTGGTGGTCACGACAGATTCCAGCAATTTAGGACTACCCCTATGTCGGTATCAATTTTTCTAGGGATCCTGACATGCCTGTACCTCCCAGAGCAGAGCGAGGAGAGATGGGTAAGTTTTCTTTTCAAAGTTATTTGATTTTTATGTATTTTTATATATATCATTTTTTTTGTATACCAGAGTATCTGACACTTACATATATGTTATGTACAGACATGGGACCAGTGCATCCAACAGACTTCTCGAGGACTAGGCAGCATCCTCGACCAGAGGCAGGACCAGCTATTATTGTCGGACCAGCAACAGCAGCAGAAGGGGGGCCTCCAGCCAGAGAGGCTGAGAGAGTATTGAGATGAGTAGAGTGGAACCTCACCATGCTCACTCATACAGTCCCTATGGTAGAGATCAAGGATCTCCCACCATCGATGCAACCTCACGTAGTTGGGGTGCAACGGACCTGGGTCTAGCTTTTTCGACGTTTGGAAAACGTTTTTGTTCACTATGGAAGGGCCAACAGGCCCCACCCTTAACTAGGCTAGACTTCTTATGTGTCGAGAGCACTTTTTGTATATTTTTTAGGGCATAATCCCCATGACTCTTACTGGACATATTTTTGAGGGGCTTGTGCCCACCCATGTACTCTGATATTTTTTTTTATATATATGGATATTTTACATATTTTTACATCTTATGGATTACATCTATTTTACAAATGTATTTACACGTGTGTGTGTGTGTGTGTGTTTTCTTACATGTGTGCAATATGCCAATCTAATACATGATTATCTAGAGTATATGTGATTTGATTCAATCTCCTAGGAACATGGATATACGTAATGTAATCAAAGATTTGTTCTAAGAGAAGTACCCTAAGGAACCGGTAGTGTAGTGTAGGATCGTAAACGCGGTAAACCCCATTTAACTGAAACACAACCAGTTGAGCGTCTAAGTAGACCCGGAGGTGAGAGATACCATGCGACAAAGCATCACGAAGAAACTCTAAGATTGTGTTGTATTCGGTGACATTGTTTGTGGCGTCACCTAAACAGATACCTCCTTAAGATAGCAACTGGCCCTAAGGTGTGAAAATCACCGAAGCTCCGTAAGCAAGCCTCGGAGTGTGCCAGCTAGCACCGTCCACAAACCAAACAAACACCTCTGATTCACTTGACATCTACCACAGTGAAAAAGATGACATCAAAAACGACATGTCCATAAAACCTAAAAGACAAAAACTAAAAATAAAATGTATAAGACTATACGTATGTTACAAGAATTCACCCAAGGCGACCCACCTACAAGTAATACTTCTTGGCGTAGATCCCATTTCTAGGCTCCGCCAAATAATTTCCCTCAAACTCCACCAGACGATAAGAACCCTTCTTTGGAACCTCCTTCGTGATGAAAGGTTCAAACCACATGGGTTTGAACTTGCCTGTCCCCAGGGGGTCCTTATATTGGTCATAGACTAGGACAAGGTCGCCTTCAAAGAAAATCTGAGGATGGATGGACCGATCATACTGACACTTGATTTTTTGTTTGTGAGCCTCGTTAGCCAAGGCTGCATCCCGATGCTTCTCATTGATCTGCTCAAGATATAATAAACGCTCTTCAAGCGGTGAAGTGTCTGGAAATAACTGTACTACCAACTTTAGAGAGGGCATCTGTCACTCTATAGGCAAGACTGATTTCAACCTGTAAACGAGTTGAAAAGGTGAGAAACCATTTGTAGTCTTAACATACATTCAGTAGGCCCATAATGCCTAATACAACATCAAATGCCAATTTGACCAGGCCGAATTGATCGTTCGTTGTAAAATAGTCTTAAGGGATTTATTCACAACTTCCACCTGACCATTCTCTTATGGGTAGTAGGGTGATGAATTTTCTTGTCTCAACCCAAGATTTGATGTTAACTTAGACATCATTTTGTTCTGAAAGTGACTTCCATGGTCAGTGACAATCTCTCTCGGGACGTCGAACCTTGCTATTATCTTGTTAAACAAAAAGAGAGTTGTTGTCTCGCCATCATCTTTAAACATTGGCATAGCTTCAACCCACTTCATGAAGTAGTCTACTGCTACGATGATATAATGGTGCCCCCTTACGGAAGGGAGGTTGCATGTATCGTAATCAATCCCCCACTTGGTGAAGGGACCAACTGTGATGATGGGAAACATGGGAGTGGGGTGTTCCCTCATCTTCCGAGAGAAGATCTGACACAGGTGGCACTTCTTGACTGATTCAACACAATCTTTGATTAATGTCAGCCAAAAGTAACCGGCTCGTAGAATCTTTTGGGTTGTCTCCTACCCATATGAATGACCACCACATGCTCTAGTGTGGCAATCGTTAAGCATGATTTCCACTTCTTCATGAGTGAGACACCGGTGAAGGATGCAATCTACACCTCAACTATACAGAGTGTCCTCAAGTATGAGATAGTTTTTGGCCTGGTGGCATATATGGCGACGCTCATCACGAGAAGCAGAAGTGGGGCACTTCAAATTCTGGAGATAGACTAGTATATCTCCGTACCAAGGGTCCGAAGATGTGATCAAAAACATGTCTCCTTTGATAGGCGACTCCTCGGGTATAACATCACCTAATTCGACTGAAAGTTCCAATATGAGTTACGCAAATACCAACAACTTTTTGGATTTTGCTGAGACAAAATCCAAGTCGAATTCCTAGAGGATAACTATCCATCTACTGATATTTCCGTCGATCACATGTCATGTCAACACGTATTGAAACGGATTCACAATGGCAATGACGGTGGTCTTGCGAAACAAGATGTAATGACGGAACTATTGGATAGCATGAACTGCTGCCAACGCAAGTTTTTCAATGTGGGAATAATTGAGTTCCGATCCAACCAGGCCTCAGCTTAGGTAATAAATCACATATTATGAGAGAAAATCATCCTCCTGAACCAAGACCATACCAATGGTCGACTCCACAGCAGCCAAGCATAATAAGAAATCTTTATTATAATTGGGTGGCCACAGTAGAGGGGTAGATGTGAGGGTGCATTTCAACGCTTAGCGTTGAGTGGCTTCATCCCAATGAAAAGGAACGTCCTTCTTTAGTAAATGCATAAAACCCTTTGTGATCTCGGCACAGTTTGTGATGAAATGTTGTAAAAAGTTTTCTTTTCCCTATAGACTTTGAAGCTGAGGGAATGTGCACGGGGGAAGCAACTGAACTATCACCTCAACCTTTAGAGGATCGACCATGATCCCTATTGTTGAAACTATGAAACCTAACAGATGACCTGATGTTACGCAAAAGATGCATTTGTTTGGATTCAAGTGGATCTGGTAGTAGCGACATCGCTCAAAGATAAGTCAGAGGTGTGTGGGATGATCAACTCTCTTGCGAGATCATGAAGCTAAATCATCAATATAATCCTTGACTATGTGTTTGAGATAGTGGAAAGAAAAAGACATGGCCCACTGAAATGTAGCTCCATCATTTTTCAGACCAAAAGGGATCTTCCGATAAGCGAATGTATCCTACGGATAGATGAGAGTGGTTTTGTGTTGGTCTTCAGGCTTGATCTGTATTTGATTATATCCCAAAAAAAAATCCATGAAAGAAAAGGCTTCACAACCTGCGCATTCATCGACTATCTGGTCAATAAATGGCATGGGGAAATTGTCTTTGGATAGGCCTTGTTCAAATCATAGAAGTTCGTACATACACAAATCGTACCCTATTTTTTGTTGACTAGAATGGGATTTGACACCCATTGAGTCAATTGGACATGGTAGATGAAACCATCTTGAAGTAGTTTCTCTACTTTAGCCTTAATAGTTGTTGCTTTCCTAGAATTGACTAGACGAAGCTTATGTCGGACTGACTTAACATCAGGATATGTCGTGATTTCATGTTCGATGATTCTTGGATCTATGCCTGGCATTTCCTCGTAATACCAGGCAAACACATCATGGAATTCTTTAAATAAATCTGTGTAGATTCAAATCTCCTCGAGGGAGTAGTCCGCTCCGACGAAGATATTCTCCACAATGCCAGGGATTCTGGAGATATCAATAGGTATCATTTAAGCAATGGTTTCCATATTTCCTTTAGTGTAAACAGCATGCGTAGAAAAAGGATTGATAGGACAAGCCTTATCTCCAGTCATAGTCAGAGTGAATTCACCTACTTCAATTCTTCTTAACTCTGGGAGGAAGTAAGATCTATGATGAAGATCATCCCAGGGTCTGTCCAGACTAGTCATTGCCTCAATAATCACCTCGTCTAAGGGAAATACTAAGTATAAAGAATCTGTATTGGTGAGGGAACCTTGAGCCCATGTAGGCTCGAGAACCAGATCTAACTTCTATGTGGGAGTCGGATCAAGGTCGGTGGAAGCTTGTTGAACTATAGAGTACGCAACTTCTGTCACAGACAAAGGCATGGCCATGCCATGGTGCCCTGTCCCTTCCATTATAGCTAATGGGGAAGGAAGATTCCACGGATCATTAAAGTAAGTCATGAGAAACAATGAGATTTGAAATATTCTAGCCCTAGGTTGGTCGAGGATAGATGATATGCAGTGGACATTGTCAATCGGAGTTGGGTAATTGAAAGTACCCATCAAAGGTGGGCATAAACCAACCCCTACGTTGACGATGTTGGGCTGAGGGTTATCAATCATCAGGAACGTGGATACCCCCGATGAAGGGTTAGGACGGGAGAAGGATAATTGATCAATGGACATGATCTGGCCCTTGTGTGGAAACAACAAGACTCAAAAAACTGTCGCGACCACTGCTTGCATAGCATAGGTCCAACTCCTTGCTAACAAGAGATTGTAGTCGGAAGATGGATCGACCACTTCAACTTCAACACACATGGTTTTCCCTCCTAACTGCACGGGGAAAGAGGGGATGATTCCATGTGGTCGGAATGAATGATCATTGAAAGCAATAAGAGGAGTAGGTGACGGAGACAAAACAGGTTGGCCAATGGCCTTCCAACACACCAAATACATCACACATGTCGAGGTGCCCTCATCAACCATCGTGTGGAAAATGTTCAGAGTAAAAGTTTTCCCGGTGTAAGCCACTACTATCTAAAACTCTACATGGTAAGGAAGATGAGGTTTTAAGTCAATCGTATCAAGCATGATCATTCCCAGATTACAAGTCTCATTAGATCCTAAGGCAGCTAACAGAGCCTTTCTCTAGGAAGGGCAGCTCTGGAGGACTTCCAAAGCATACATTGCACAAGGGGTTTGTGACAAATCCTCCACCACAGAGTAGTTTTGGGTGGATCTTGCATTTGGGTTGTGGGAATCTTTCTTGAACACACCTTTGGGGATGCGTGTCATTGTTTCATCCAATGTCTTCTCAATCTAGAAAGGAAGAGATGGGTTTTCGGCCTCTTTACCCTTCTCATAAGTGTTTGGCATTTTGTAGTCATGTGACCTAGTCATTATTTCAACGCTACCTTTCATCATGTACACATTCGTAGATGAACGATTACTCACAGACGGAGGGGGTCCCTAACTGCCCCCTTCCATGCTCGAAGAGGCTTGAGTCAAATTTTTCCCATGTGGAAATGGATTCGTTAACACGGAAGGTTGTTGTTGTGCCAATAACTTATGGGCCTCCGCAAGCCGAGGGCACTGGTGAGTCGGGTGGTCTTTCGTGCAAAGATTACATGGTACTTTGACTTATTATTTTCAGTGTTTCCCCCACTAGCATTACTGGTAGGTTTCTTATCCCCCTTACCCTTATTTCGTTGTTTTTTCTTTCCATCAGGCTGTTAGGTGGCCTTCGAGTTTGTCGATTGCACATTCTGTACATCCGACTTTTGGGTAGGGGGAACAGCTGAACCAGTGGTCTGGCTGGCCGATGTCTGCTGTATGGACAATTGTTTCAATTGGTTTGACAACTGATCAGTGGGCTTCCTTTGCGTTGAACCAACTATACCATCAGCATGTGGTCCATACCTTTGTCTAGTCTTGTCAAGTATCGACCTCAGTGCATCTAGAAAAACTTCATAAAGTACATCAAACTTAGAGTAAATCAGTTCTAGTTGTTGGGCTCTCATAATTGCATCTTCCTCTGAAAAGACCCATGATGTTGTGATGTCTTTACACAACTGAGGTACCAAAGACTTAAGGAACCACTCAAGCAGGAATACTGGTGGGAATGGAAATTTTATCAAACTCTTTCGACGTCTCCATTCTCGGATGTGATCTGAGATATGGTCCACTTTTGTCTGCTCAAAGTTGGCCAGCAATTTGGTGTCGGCGTCATATCTCACAGGTAATTGGAAATGGTTTAAGAAATCCATTGCCAATTCCCTGAAGGAAGAGTATCTTGAGTGGTCAAGCTCGATGTACCATTTTTCAACACTCCTGATGAGAGTGCATTGAAACAAATGCAACTGGACGGATTCGTCTCTCAATGAGTTGGACGAGCACCATAGATGGAAGGTAGTCACATGATTGCCTAGATCTTCATTAGGCTTGGCCACGAACTTTGGGATGTCCAAAGGAAACTTGTTCGGCATAGGAGGCCAATGCAAATCGTGAAAGATGGGGTCGTTTAATAACCTTGTCAACTCTGGCAAGTGCAGACTTGCCAGAAACGGTAATTTGGGTTGTTGATTATAACCAGGGAAAAAGGAGCCCGGAGTTTGGTTAGCACCAGGTTGCTAGGAAAAGTTAGGTTGTTGGTCAGGGTTCTGGTAATAACCATAGTCATGACCAGCATACGTATTATGCACTTGTTGAGATGTCATCAGTTGATTCCCATAATAGGACGTAAAGGGTTGGGTTTGCATCGCATTCCAAGGATTTTGTGAAGGGTTTCCCTCTGTTGATCCGACGGGCATAGGTATTGAGCCTTTCCTAGGGTTTCATTGGCTATGAAAGGGGTTTCCCCTGGTCGGCATCCCTGACAAGGGAACTGATCCCTACCATGGAATCCAAGGTGCTTGTGAGGAAGGAATTACTAAGTTTTCCCCTTGTGCAGGAATAGTACCCTGCATAGGATTTTGTTGTCCATAACTTGGGTTACCCCCAGTCGAAACGGAACCTGATGAAAAAGCGTTGTTACCAAACACATTGAACAAAGATAATGGTGTCAAACCTACCGGCATGTTATAAGAAGGAATTCCTCAACTACCTACTCCAAACGAACTATAGTTTACGTTCGGCCCGGCGGAGTGCTGGTGAGCACCCCCGAGCAAAGGGGACGAAGGATGCATATGACCCCCTCCTTAAGGGAAAGCATTATAGGGAGCTGAAGTACCCCCCATGGATCCTTGCAGAGGATCATTGGAGCTCCCTGCCCCGAGACCAAAGCCAGGAATCTCGTATGAGAATGGAGGGCCTGGCGCACTCTGGGTGAACGGAGCAGTGATCGTCGCCATGGATGGAATCAGACCATTTCCTGACGTTGAGGAAGTCCATTCCATAGTGTTCCGGACCAATGAAGGTTGGTTAGAAGGTGGAACACCCCATGTAGTGACAGTCGTAGAGGGAATATGAGTATTCCCTGAATAAATAGAACCATGTGTTTCCATCGCTTCTTGTGACACTACCTTACTCTCATAAGGTTTAACTTGTATGACGATGGGCGTCGATAGATCAGTGATTGGAGGGTTATACAGACCAAGAGCTTCCACTCCAAGGTCAGAAATGATTGGTTCCTCCAGAATCAAATGTTCTCTTCTTGGAGATGAGTCAGGCATGGTTTCTTGTAACCCGATCACCTCAAAAGACCCTTGTTGGTCTATTTTTTGCCTTAGCGGTGGCGGGGGTGGCTAGAGATCAACCGACAGTGGGCCCAAAAGCCTTCGCAAATGGTGGAGCTCCTGATCCTCCACTATGTGAGAATATTAATGACACACTAGGGCTTTCTATAATCATTTTGAAAAATAGCTCACACTAGAAAAAGTTCCTATGAGATAAGACAAGAAGATCACTAGTTAGTTGGAAGAACAGTTAGAACAACCAACATTAGAGAAAATTACCGGTGCAAGTGAAAATCGAATACGGAATCAACCTCAGGGTATACTCTTCAAAGCATGGCCCAATTTCTATCGTAGGTACCGCGGTATACCCCCGCAGTCACTTGTGTAAGTCACTAAGATAAAGGAAACTAGGTTGCCAGCGCGCGAACAGTCACCAGGCGGGTACAGTCGACAATCGAATGGACCATAATGAGAAGGGTATCAAGCCTCAAACCTATCAAGGGTATCGAAATAAAGTGTTCTGGAAAATGACTGAGGAGCTCGAACAGATTCGAGACCCATGAAGCTTTGTGGCAAATGCGATCAACAGAATCCTAAGATAAGCCCTCTATATGTGTTCCCCACTACGCTTGGTCTGGCTTTGGAGGGGTTATCTCTACTACCTTTTCGCACGCGACCTCATGTTTATCCCTTGTGTTACAAGGGGGTCCCAGATAACTTTCACGGTTACTGGACTTTCAAGCACTCTCTAGCACAAACTCTTATGTTTTTTTTTGTAGCCTTTAAGAGTTTCCTCTCCAATCCTAAATCAAGGCTCTAACCTAGACTGCATTGATGGACCCTACAAACACAAAGTGTGATAACTTTTAATTAAGCGTTAATTTTAGTGGTTGTCTTAAGTCAAAAGGAACGGAAGTGAAACCAATGAGGTTCTTTAAGATATGAAAGAGAAGAGCATAAGATGAAACTGGAAACAAAACTACTTCTTCTTCACAAAATATTTGTCAATTTAAACTCTTTCACCAAAATTTTTGTAACTACTTTTCTCAGATCTTTGACAAGAATAACTTGAAACAAGATTTTGCTCGACTACAAGCTACTTAATTTCCTAAGCATCCAAGTAAAGAACTTAAGAAAAAATTATTTTTACTTGGTAAATAAAGCAACTAACCTAAACTACTTTACCAAACAAAGAGATGAAAGATTTTTTTTTATTGTTTTATGCTTCAAAACAAGAAATTTGAAAATGAATTATTTTATTTTCTTCTAAAGCAAAAAAGGGAAAAATGACGACAAGACAGGACCAAGAAATGGATTCTGGCCCAATCGCAGATCGCAGGGAGTCACTGACAATACCAAACAGGCAGATCAAAGCAGACTCACAAACTTGTCTAAAAACCCTATTAAAGAAAACACAAGAAATCTTTGGTCAAAAGAAAGATAAACTGAAGTCAAACCTAGGCTATAGACTGTTATAATAGAAACCAGGACTAGATCAAGAAAACCCTTGAGAAGTGTGACTCCTGACAGGGAAGAGGATGACTACCTCTTCTTTTTAAAAGAAAAAAATCTCAACAGGCACGCTACTGACACTTCAACAACCAGCGTATGTACGCGGGTTGTTCAAGGGTAGGGCACATATGCATGTGTGTAGGCCCACTGTAGGCCATGTACAACAGAGGCAGGGAGTACTGGTATGGAAGACCAGAATACCTTAAAGACACAAAATCTTACAGAAACTCAGAAAACAATGAATAAATTGATTCAAAGCACCCAAAAATAAATATCCCCAAAGACCCTAGAGTCATCCCCTGTATGGTCGCCAATTCTTCTATAGCGGGAAACCTCTCTATGGACTACACCAAGGTTCTAAAATGTAGTCAGAGATAATCGTCCAAAGTCTCCTACCTTTTATCAACTATCCTGACATTACCCCACAATCATACATAAAATACAAGGTATAGGGATCCAGTAGGAATACATTAAACTCCACGTCCGGTGTCGATCCCTTTGCGCTTAGTTGTTTCCTGACTCCAAGTCTCCTCCCAAGGTTGACCTGCATTCACCAAAAGACAAAAAAGAAACTACAAGCATGCATTCTACATATGGATTAGTGGGTTAGACATCATGAACAATAAATGTAAACAAATCATATAAGTTTAAGACATCATTTGGCGGGACGAAAAAAGTACTTATTTATATTAATGTCACAAAAGTCACTTACAATATGAGACCGGAACTGCTCCTCAAACTCAGTCCTGGGCTCCACTTCACAATGCACCAACTGCTTACACGTCTCCTCCTCCTCTTCAATTCTCTCTAAGGGAATGGAAAGGGCTTGCAATGGAGAAAAAGGGGATTTTGGCTCAAACTCACAATGTGGTTGCTAAATACTGGGGCAAAGGGGGAATACGGAAATGGGCAGAGTTTCTATACTCTCGTGCTTCTTCTTGAAATGGGACCCCAACCCTTATTTTATAGGCCAGAAGAGATAGTAACGGTTGGGGTGACTAGCTATGGGCAATCAAACGGTTATGTAACGGCCCGAAAACCCGTATCCCTTTGCAATTTTCATTTTTTTTTATATTATGTGAGTGTACGTGGGCTGTAGTGGTGCAGAAAGCATCTATACGTGGGTAGTAATGGTGCAGGGCACGTACACCTTCAAAACAATGGTTTTTAGAAGAGCTTGTTCAGTGATGCCTTGGCAAATATAGCAAGTTAGATGGTCTGATGCCAGGTATGCATGTCTGGTGCAATTTAGGGTTATAACACCTAGTTATTGCAAACCTGAAGTTCCAACTCCAACCTCTATAACTTGCTTCATGCACACAAGAGACAAAACAATGTCATCCTACTTCTCTTCCTAGTGTTAGAATCCTAGATCTATCTTGGATCTAACCTGATCTATGAGAGAATAAATCAGATATGAACATTAATGCATGAAACACAAACATTCAAAGGGGAAACTAATGATCTATAATTAAAATACCATAAGTACATCAATGCAATTACCTTGTGGTGTATATGCACTCCTCCTTTCCCCTTGCTCCTTGGTCCTCCTTAGCTTCTTGTCCAAGCTAGGAAACCTGACTATAAATGATGTAGATTGATAATATCCTTTGCATTTGGACAACATAACTCTGCCAATTATTCTTCCTCTCTCATGATCAAGATTTTCCTTCTTTATATAGACTCTTGGAAGATGTTTGGGAGAGCTTATAGATATTCTAGAAACCAATGGAGACTCGAATGATTTGATTTCCAAGGTTCATGCCACAAAGAACTAATTCATCCCTCATTTTCCTCTTTTAAAATCCGTGAATTTATAATATTATTGAAGGTGTTGTGGGTTTCACTATAGATTACTAGTGACTAGTCACAAGTTGCACTATAGATAACTAGTGGCATGTCGATTGTTGTGCATGTATGACTAGCAACACCCTTCAAAAATTGATTGAATATTGTGTTGAAGGATATGTTTCATTTTTCATCTTCTAATATGTTCCTCCTGACACTATAGGGTGGAAATTAAGGCTATAATAGATGCCCCCTAATGTGTGAGGTCAAGAAAGGAATGGATGGCCAAAACACATTAAAATAAAATGGTATCAATGTGAGGTAGCATGAGGAAAGAGAAAAGATATCATGAGGTCAAATAGTACTTTCAATCAAACACCAATTATAAATACATGTATAGACCATTCCCAAGGTAGACATACCTAGAATCTGAAGAGTATCAAAGCATGGCCGCAAAAACAATACACTACGGATCCATGGCATGAAATGAAATAGCACTCCCATGAAAGAATACACGATGGATCCATGTCATCAATAAGAGCATAGCCACAAGAAAATACAATGTGGTTCTATGCCATAGCATGTACATCAGGAAGATAATGAGCATTGAGGAGAGTTCCCCCAAATGATTCAAAGTACTCATATACAAGTGATATACTCCAATGCAACTTGGGAGGGGGTGTTGTGAATGAAGGAGGTGGTTTCAAACCTAAGGTATTCATCCCAAACCCTGATGGTATGAATCTAAAGCATGTGAATAGATTAGTTGATGTTGAGCATGGTAGAAAGCATCTAATTACCAGTTAGTGTGGTATATTGTTAACAGACACAAGGGGACCCATCGATGAGGAAGATGGACCCCAAGGTACATAGTACAATCTAGTGAGTGTGAATAGAATATATGAAGTTGAACACTCATAGAATAAATCGATCAGGATTCAATGATGTAAACCCACTATCGATCACAAGGAGGCTTTCCACTGAGGACAACAAGCTCCAAGGTACTAGCTAGTTTCTAGGTCCCTCTCCTACATAATGTGTTGAAGTTGATAGGAAGAGATTCATCGAGGGAGGGAATTAATGTATCCCCCATCAATTGACATGAAACATACACCAAGAAATGACATGAAAATTTAGAATCACCAAATACAACTAACACATGGATGGCTGAATCAAAAATCCAACAGAACAACAGATGGTCGACTTAGGCTTAAACTTCCCTTGAACATGTAGCATGACATAATGGTGACTTGGAAGTGAGACTGAAGAGCTATATGAATATAGTGAAATTACTCAAGTGGCATTGAAGCACTCTCCATGTTGATTGGAAGAGTAATTGTCCAGAGGAGTATCTATGACTCATACTGCTCAGACGGCTCCTAGGAAAGCTAAAACCAAAATGTAATTTGATGACTCAAATAGGTGTCATGCTCAAGGGAGACTTGACTAATGCTACCATCTCGTAAATAGATCAATGGTAAAAAAAAAACATATATTTTTTTCTTTTTCTTTTTAATTTTTTAGTGTCTCCTTCATGATTTAATGAGCGCGAAAGAGAGATAAAAACGTGCTTGAAAGTGTCTTTTTCGTTCAGTTTTAATGAGCCTGAAAAAGAGTTAAAAGTATACTCATGAGGTATCTTTTTTGTTTCTTTTAAAGAGTCCATAAAAGAGATAATATTTTACTCAATAGGTGTATTTTGTTGGATTACTGAGAGGGGGGATGAATCAGTAATAGAGCAATATAATCCTTTTTAACCATAAAATGCAAGTGTTATATCAATGTAGCATTATCATCCAATAGTTTTAGAGTAAATAAACAATGAACAAATGAGAAATCATACACATACACAGTACACTAGTGTTTTTACGTGGAAACCCAAAGCAGGAGAAAAACACAAAATGATTTTTATTATATGTCTTTAAGAACTACATTCATTGGAAGCACCAACTTCCTTTGTTTTCTAGCTGCAACTGGAAGGAGGCTCCAACCCCCTAATTTATCAAGCTAAAACCTGAGGGAAGCTCCAACTCCCCAATTCTATGGCTACAACCAGAAGGATACTACAACCCCCTATGTTCTTCAGCTACAACCAGAAGGTGGCTACAACCACTTGTCCTTGTCCCATCCAACCGCCATGAAATATAAGTAGAATGATGGAACCATTGTCACACTATCACTGTGACATATTTGTTGTAAACCTATACCAATAAACCAACACCAAACAACATGTACCAATAACCTAAACCATGCATCAACCATGCATCAATCTGTACCTCAACCTCAACAAAAATAAATCATCAATTTCATCATCCAAATCTGATGTTGAAAAGTCAACAAGAAACATGTGTCTAATTTACTTTTCCCTTAAATAAATTAGACAATAAATATTAATCTATTATTTCATTCATAACTGAGTGAGTTGGATTTGTAACAGAATTATAAGTGTAGTTAAGTGAGTTAAGATCAGTTTTACTAGTTGTAACTAAACATGCACTAGTGAGAGTTCAGTTAATCAGTGAACTCACATGCAACTGAATATTCACCACGGTTAACTACATGCATGTCAGATCCAGTGGAGACCCAGTTGAGATAACAGGTGAAAGGGACAGTTTGGCTATCAGTTGTGATTTGATCACACATGTAGTGGATATGCTTATGAGCATGTGCAAACTAGGCAATTCGTTAATGATCATTGTGAGAATTCGAATTGCAAAGATTGTGCAGAGGAGGCAGGCTGTCTAGACATGGAAATTGGCACATGTATTTGTTGATTTGTGTATGACAGTGTGAGACGATTGTATTGTACTGAGAGCTCTTGGATTAGAGTTTTGTATGAGATTGTTTCATGATTCATGATATACATAATATACGATAGTGGGGTTTTTAGCTTTACGCTTTCCCGGTAAAAATTTTGTGTTATGTGTTCTTGATATTTCACTTTGTGATTGTGGTTGTGATCATGGTTTAATTTTCCGCAAGAATAATAGTAGAAGTGATTCTGTATTTAACAATGGCATATAATTGTTAGATCAAGAGAATAGCAGGAAATACATTAAGTGTATTGAAATTTCTACATGGTATCAGAGCCACGGAGGCCACGGAGCTACGGAAGTGAGGTGAGAACATTGTTTCATTCTCGCAGGTCCCATCTCTAGCAAGGTGCAAACCCTAGTACTAAAAACTACCATCATTTTCAGGAACAGTGATTCTTGCACCCTAGACAAAGGCAAGGTGCGAACTTCCCAGGCAAGTTCGCAGGCAAATACACAGGCAGAGTGCGAACTCCCCTCACCCTACAGTGAAGCAGGGTGCGAACATCCCAGGCAAGTTCGTAGGCTACACACAGGCAGGGTGAAAACTTCCCTCGGGCTACTCTCAGGTAGGGTGCAAACCTCCCAGGGAAGAGGGATTGCAGCAGTTGAGTTTTGGTGGTTAGATAACATTTGAATTTGCAAGATTTTCTTGGTGTGACACTTGATTCAAGATCGAAAATGTCTTTCAATGGTTTGAGGTTGGAGTATGCACTCGAGGGTAGATCTAACTACATTCCTTGGAAGGACAGGATGGAAGCAGTGCTTGAAGACAATGGCTTGAAGGGTTACATTGGCAACAATGTTCCTAAGCCGGATGTGACAGATACTGCAAATATTGATGCATGTCAAAAGAAAGTGGCGAAGGTGAGGAGGATTCTGTTGGAGGGATTACGAGACCAAATTGTCTCAATTATCTATGGGAAAACCACACCATATGCAATGTGGAAGGTTTTGACAGATCTGTTCCAAAACAGTAGCGACCATAGGAAATTGGCACTCAAAGATAAACTCAGGAAGATCAAGATGGAGAAAGGTGGCACCATTCCAAAATATCTCACGAAGTTTGTCCAATGTCGGGATGAGCTTGGAAGTGTGGGAATAACAGTCATTGCTAATGATTTGGTGAGCTTGGCGCTCCTAGGGCTTCCTAAGAGTTGGCACAGTTATCAAGACTCTGTCAATGGAAGGGAAAAATTGTTGGATTGGGAACGACTGTGGTCGGATCTAGTGCAATAGGAGTTCAAGCGGAACACCAGAGATGGATCTTCATCAAAGCGTGATGATGAAGAGGATTATGCTTTGACTGCCAAGGCAAGGAAAGGTAAAGGGAAGAAATTCCATCCAAAATCTGAGTCTAAAGTCAAGAAGCTGGATTTGTCCAAAGTGAAGTGTTTTCACTGTCACGAACATGGGCATCTCGCTACTAACTATCCACAAAAGAGGAAGAACAAGATGGTTGTTGGAGCTACAATTGGTGAGGCTCTTGTCTCGCAATTTGAACTTGACTTCGCTTTGATTGCATGCATGTCTTCAAGTGCTTCGGGATCGGTGTGGTATTTGGATAGTGGCACTTCCTTCCACATGACGGGAGATAAAGAGTCTTTCAATTACTTGGAGGAGAAATATCTCATAATGCATATTGATATGGGCGATGATGGATGATACAGTGCAACTGGTATTGGTACCATTACCTTTCAGAGGGAGTCAGGTAAACCATTTCAATTGAAAAATGTTATGCATGTTTCAGGTCTGAAGAAAAACCTCGTCTCAGTCGCAATGTTGGAGGACAGAGGCTATGATGTTGTTTTTAGCAGTGGTAAAGCCTACCTGCAACATAAAGCAACAGGTCAAGTCAAGAA
>ML782252.1:725015-736027 GCA_009831015.1 Picea engelmannii
ATCAGTGAACTCACATGCAACTGAAGATTCACCACGGTTAACTACATGCATGTCAGATCCAGTGGAGACCCAGTTGAGATAACAGGTGAAAGGGACAGTTTGGCTATCAGTTGTGATTTGATCACACATGTAGTGGATATGCTTATGAGCATATGCAAACTAGGCAATTCATTAATGATCATTGTGAGAATTTGAATTGCAAAGATTGTGCAGAGGAGGCAGGCTGTCTAGACACGGAAATTGGCACATGTATTTGTTGATTTGTGTATGACAGTGCGAGACGATTGTATTGTACTGAGAGCTCTTAGATTAGAGTTTCGTATGAGATTGTTTCATGATTCATGATATACATAATATATCATAGTGGGGTTTTTAGATTTACTCTTTCCCGGTAAAACTTCTGTGTTATTTTTTCTTGATATTTCACTTTGTGATTGTGGTTGTGATCGTGGTTTAATTTTCCGCAAGAATAATAGTAGAAGTGATTATGTATTTAACAATGGCATATAATTGTTAGATCAGGAGAATAGAAGGAAATACATTAAGTGTATTGAAATTTCTATATATAATTTGTAACTTTGTAATAGACCTGGTGTATATAATCACATACCTGCAAACCTTCCTCAACAAGAGACTTATAAAGTATCATCAAAAGACTTTATCCTCCTTTGAATTTCGGCCTTGTTTACTTCACCTTCCCTCTTAAATTCATCTTAGATATCCTTTGGTTACCTCAGTCACTTGTATATATTCAATATGCTCAAGTGTAATTAAATGAGAGACCCTTGCCTCTTATTTATACTTTTATGTAGCTTCCTCAAGGGGTTACCTTCTAACCATCTTAAACCACTTTCCTTATTTTAGGGCTAACCCACTTCTAACCACTTGTCCACTTAGTAATTTCTCCATTAACTTTATTATTTAAATAATTTATTTTGTATACACTTTGACTTATAGTACACTCATCACTTCACTTTATTTTTTACCTTCTAACCATCTTAAACCACTTTCCTTATTTTAGGGCTAACCCACTTCTAACCACTTGTCCACTTAGTAATTTCTCCATTAACTTTATTATTTAAATAATTTCTTTTGTATACACATTGACTTATAGTACACTCATCACTTGACTTTATTATTTAAATAATTTCTTATTTGCAACCACTTTGACTACTTTGACCTTTTGGGGCTTCTAGATGACTCATAAGGGTTATCCAACTTCACATGGCCATAACTCTCTAACCATGAGGATTTATGTGACGTTCCACATACCACCAGAAATGACATGACATGTAATATCCATCTAGAATAGTCTTACTTTCAAATATATTAAATCTCATACCATTATACATCAAACTAACTTGGGTCCATTACCCAAACCTTTGTGCTACCGAAATTCACTACCGAACTTTCTTCAAGGGTTGACATCAATGGAAACCAACCCAAATAATCAAAAATCTCCCCCTTTGGCATTGATGGAAACACTATGATGTAATATTGAAGTCATATCACTCATGCTCCCACTGTGACCATCGCTCCCCCTGGAACCATGCCTCTGTGTTATTTCTCCAAGCATTTACCTGTTCATCTAATATATCTCTCCCCCTTTGTCATCAATGGAAAAGGTATATTTCCATCCGGGGCTACTTGCCCTGACTAAACTCTTCCTGAAAATGATCTCCCAACCTAAATTTTCCTCTTTGTGATTCTTTCTCATGTAAATATAAGACATATAACATAAGCATTCAAAAGCATTCATTTTGGAGTACAAATTACTTCGAGTCTCTGGCGAAGATACTCAAAGGCTTCCCATGGAAGCGGTTTTGTAAAGATGTTTGCCACTTGTTCGAAAGTTGCAGCTACAACAGTTTCTCAAATTATGGAATTTGCAGTTGCAGTTGCAGCAGTTTCTCTATTTCTAGTTTTTGGTTCTCTTAGAGAGTGTACCCTACTTAGGGAAGGATATTCTTGGTGGCTCTTGGTCGTTTCTCTTATGCACTACCTCTGGAAAAGTTGCACTAAGGTTGTTTGGTGTTTCCCGGCTGCTTCATGTCAGTTGAAGTTGCAATTGTAGTTACAAGTTGCCAGTTGTGTCGATTCTATGGTATGTTATCTTGCTCTTGTGATGTGCCTCTCTTGTGTCAGTTTTGTGGTGCTACTCAGTTGTCTACTCTTTCTAGGGTTTGAAAAGAAGAAGAGATAAGTATTTTTTATCATGGTTTCTTGATTGTTGGTTTTCTCTTGTGAATAGAGCTTGTTATGGTTGTATTGGAATATTCTCTCTAAGAAAAGTTGGTTGGGTTTTTCCCTGAGTTTGGCTTTTTCCAAAAATAAATCTTTGTGTCTTCTTGTTCCTGTTTATTTGTTTCTTATATATTTTAGTATATGGTTATTGAATGTTAAAAGAAGATCAAAATTCTATGGTAAATATAATGTTAACAAAACTAATGAAAATCTAGCATGGTTGTTACAAAGAAAATCTCTTTATGGCTAGGGTAAACCACAACAGACGGAAATGACTGCAGAAATTAACTCTCTTCTCACGTATGCTATATAAAAAAATATGCTATCAAGACAAGATAAAGGGCATACCTCGTCCAAACATTCGATGAAGTCCATCGTTGAGCACTTGACCCAAAGCAATATACCTGCAACTAGTCCTCAACAACCAAGAAAAGCAATCATATGGTGATATTATATGATGTTAGCACATTCAATAGCATAATCCATTAATAAACATGACAAATATTCCCATGGAATAATAATTCAAATATTTGCAAGATATCAATTGGGTGGGAAAAGAGTATTTCTAGTAATATATGATCAACAAAAGTGAAAATGTTACAAACTTCTGTGTCGGCATGGTTCATAACCAAGAAACTAAGTTCCTTCCAGCTGGGCCTCCACCACTTCAATCCTTCACCAAAGGCAAGCTCATAATAGAGAAATAATGAGGTTCTCAATCAATAAGGGAAGAGCTTGGGGGTTGAATATTGTGTTCAGACTTAAAGGACAAAGGGATGCAGACCCAATATGAAGTAAATAATTTCTCTAGAGTAACTTTGCTCTCAAAGTTGAATTCTTTCTCCTCCTTTTCCATAGCTTGGAATTGGCCCATTTATAGCCTTCAAAATGGAACTGAAGGGTCGATTCGAAACGTTTCCAGTATATGGAAGGCCAAGGATCATAGATGTCCTATCGTGACATGAAAAACCTGACATTAATTTTCATTTTTTTGCACAAATCCTGATGTACACAGGCTATAATGGCTCAGCCTGCGTATACGCATGTTGTATAGTAGGAAATATGCATACATGTGGAAAAATATGTATTTTTATCTCTGGATTTACAAACAGGGATCATAAGTCTACATAGGGAAATGGAAAAAGGCTTTTTGTGCAATATTGCATAGGGTGAGGCAAATCTTGCTATAACAGATTCCCCCTAATGTGTGAGGTCATAGGAGTATCTGTGATGGCTGAAATACATTATAAACAACCTAGAAGTGGAGTGATGGGGAACCAACTGGAAGAACTATTTGTTCATTACATTTTGTATTGACTTTGCATAAATGGTTGCCAATAGAATTACACTGCAGATCCATGTGAAAATATACCAAACAACTATTTGTGGCCATGAATAGGCAAATACAAATGCGGTTACATGCCAAAAATTGGCATAGTCACGAACAAGGCCCAGGAGAGCCAGTCTCAAAATAAATCTGAAGATATATGTATACAATGGAGTACAATATGATCTCCCATTATCACTGAAGTCATATAGGTATTGGTCCAATGAAAGGGAAGCAACAGCTCAGGAAAGTTGCGGCCACATACTGATGTCTTCAAGTCTTCTACACAATCCACCAAGGGTGCAAGTCTACATCATGTGAATAAAGGAGCTGAGGTCGAACATAATAATACATTGTTTGATTACCAGTCATTGAGGTATATTGTTAACAAATGTGAGACAACCTACCGATAATGAAAGTAGGTATCAAAGCACCGAGTACACTCTTGCAAGTGTGAATAAAGGAACCGGTGTCGAACACTTGAAGAATCCATCGATCAGAAGACATTGATGTATTCCCAATTGTCGATGGCGAGAGAACCTGCCACTAATTATTGCAATCCTCAAGGTAATCATAAGACTCTAGGTCTCATTTCCAAAATAGATGAGTTGAATTCTATGGAAGGAGACCCGCTGAAAGGAGAGAATTAAGGCATCTCTCATTAGTCATCACGAAGAACAAAGTAGGAGCTTCATGATTCGGAGGAAATCGGACGAAGAACATGTTCAGGAACCAATGACCCTGTGTGTATTTTGCGTGTGCCAAGTGCAAGCGATGCACGAAAAAGACCCTATGAATAGAAGACAATGAGGAAAATTGCTGACAAAGGTGAGGAAACCACCAATAAGGCTAATGGAATCCAAGAAATTTCATGAATCCCAATGTGCAAATAGATGTCTTGTCATAGAACACAAGGGAAACCACCCAGTCAATGACCAATGATGAAATGTCGACTAATGGTTTCAAGGTTACCTACCAATGATGAAATTAGGACAAGGGTGTGTGATAGGACTAAATTATCATGTGACTCTGAGAAAAACTAAGGTTATGTCTGACATGAAAAGTCAAGAGTTCAGAGAAGTGGCCGACACAGGTTGATTGACTTCCTTTGAACAAGAGCATGAGACATATGGAAGACTCTGGCAACATAGACTCAATTATTAAACCATGATATGCAGGAGACATCAATGAAATTCTCTATAGGGATTGGAAGAGTAACCAGTCGGTAGAGAAGACTCTGTAAAGAGCTCATCTTCTTAAGGCCATGCTAATCCCAAAATTATGATGTCAAATGGACTCAATAACTTTGTGCTATGTTCAAAGGTGACACGATTGTTGCCAATACAAGATAATATTCCCTTCTCGCCCATCTTTTTTTGGTTTTTCATAGACAAATGAATGTTATGATACAGAGGACAAAACGAGTGTCACAAGTAAGAAAAACTAGTTCCAACAGTGGAACATACCTATGCTCAATGTAAGGAGATGCATGCAGAAGATGGACACTCAGGGGAATGTTCCCTCTTAGGTATAGGGTGTCAAATTGTGAAGGATATAAATGAGTCTTTGCTTGGTTGAGGATGCAAAAACTATTGAGGCAAACGGTTTATCACGCAAGGAGAGAATTGGCTATAGGCTCAATACTGCAAGCAAGGGCATGAGATGCAATCACAACTTAACGCCAAAAAATGTCCTTTTTTATGTTATTTAGTCTAATTGGTGTGAAAAAGGGATAAACTTGTGCCAAATAGACGTCCTTTCAAATCCAATTTATGAGTGTGAAAGAGACAAGTTCACTCGGCGATCTTTTCATTTTTTGAAGATCGGTTAGAAAACATATTAAATTAAACTCATGACCTTTCAAGCCCAATTTAATGAGTGTGAAAGGGACAAATCACTCGACAATATTTTTGTTTTTTACACGAATCGGAAAATATATTAAATCAGGCTCGCTAAGAGGATTCTAGGCATCATGTCATGGGGGAGGCCAAGGCTCTCGTGTTGGACTTATATGGAATGTCAATATCTTATGAATAGCCGACATAAGCTTGGGAAAACCCAAAGCTCTCCAAGTTGAGGAGGATAAAGAACTAGCGGAGGATACAGTCTCCGTGATATATCGGATAATGTCTCTTATAGGAAAAGATATAATAGGGGGCATTGGATACCCCACAAGACCATCCCAATTGAATGGGATCTCCTCAAGACTCAGAGGGAGAGTAAAACTCTCTCTCATTCAGAAGGTGAAGAATCAGGAATGATGACAACATGGTTGAAATATGCATCACCCTCCACAAGGAGAGTGGGATTGACCAGAGATTGCACTGGTACGACAACTTCTTCAATTCTAGGTTGAATAAGATGTGCGATAACAGGGATAGGGGGCACACCACCCTCGACAACCGGGGGGTGGTCAGGAGAGGATTGTAGTGGCATTATTGTCATGTCAATCAAAGGAGAAATAGGGTGTGGGAAAACCACAAACTCCTAAGAATCTGAAGGGCCCTTAGGTGAGCCCCGTGCTTCTGTTAACCCAGCAGTAGTTGGACATAAATGAGTAAGTTGATCTCCTTCGCAAGTATTGTAAAGGAATTTAGAATTACATCTGAGACGTCTAGGCTTCTTGATGCCTCCAGCATTATTCACAATGGTTGGTGACATGCTCTCAACATGACTGGCATAGGTGAGAGAGTCATCTCCTATATTATGTATAGAGGTTGGAGATGTGACATTGATATGACTCATGGAGACTAAAGTGATGCCCCCGACGTGACTATAAACGGTTGGGTGCGGGTTGTCAGCATGACTTGCAGAGGTCGTCAACCCATCTCCAACATGACTGGCAGAGGTTGGTGATGGAGCTCCAGTATAACTAGAAGTGACCGGACTAGCGGTGGGTTGTTTCATTTCATACCAAGGTCCAGGGAAAGATTGGCTTTGAAACATTGCAGGCCAAGAAGGGTCTTGGTTTACCCCTTGTCCCTATCCAGAAAGGTAGTATCTTCCGCTTAATTTATCCAGAGAGGTTTGAACGTGCATCATCACTGAAGTCGACGAAGAGACATAAGTATGATAAGAACTATTCAAGTGAGGATATAAGTTTCCCCTTTGTGAAGGGGTTCTGTGAAGAGAGCAGCCCGAACCGTAAAAATGATTCTCCCTGTATGAAATACCCGGGGATACATGAGGACCTGTCATGGGAAAAGTGTTCGAAGGTGTTATCACATAAACATGTAGCGGGTTTTTTCCCCAAGAAGGGACCCATTTGGTGAAAATATGGAAAGAGTGGGTTAAAAAACACACTTATCCTAAGTAGAGCGCAAAATGCGCATTTTGCTAAGAAGCTGGTTGATTTGGGTGGTCAGGATCTGCGCGCTCAGATCAGCGGTCAGGATTCAATTTCGGACCCCCCTTGTCGTTCTACCTTTAACAAGGGGGGGGAGGTCCAGACTGAGAGCGCACAAGTCTAAAAGGTTGGGATTTAAGCACCCAGATCAGCGGTCATGATTCAATTCCAGACCCCCCCCCCCCCNGCCTTTAATAGGGGGGGGGGGTCCAGAATGGGCAGTTTCGTGTGGGCCCCCTCTAAAACCCATTTTATGGAGCTTATCCAAATTTTTATGCCAAGGTGAATTGTGCTAAGACGCGAACGAGAATGGGCAGTCGAGATCCATGCACTCCAGATCGACAGTCGATGGTTATATCGGGGCCTCAACATGAACGGCCGTTAAAAAAGGTAGAGCGGGCCGAGGAAAACAACCACAGTTTTTTAAGGCACTACGTGTCAGCCAGAGACACACATCAGGCCCAAAGCGGGGAAGCTCAAACCATTTTTTCGCGGCCCTCGGTCCTATCCTAGGTCGACATGTGGCCCCTCTATCCCGTTGGAAGTTGTCCCCCACTCCATCTCTCTCCTCTACCCGTCACATCTCCCACTCCCCTATAGATTTCTCTCCCTCATACTTGTCCTCAATTCACTGTTCCACCTGTCGCATCTCCCCTCTCATCTCTAACCACCTGTGCCTTATTGCTCCACATCACCTCCGTCCTCTTACACCTCAGCTCTCACTGTATTGCCCCCACAGATTTTTCCCAGCCTTCGTGTTTCCTCTACATAGCCATTGCACAACCAGTAGCCTGTCCATCATGCCATCTCCCCACCAGACCCCCATCCACATATGTTGCCTAGCCATCCCTACAGGAATCCAACTCAGCTCTGGGTGGCAGGATGCAGAGGTCGCCACGTCTCCCGGGTGCAGTTTTGACTTGGGCCTTCTCTGATCCTGATGAAGCAGTTATTGAGGCAGGTGGTGGTGGTTGAACATCATTTCCACCATGAATGGAAAGACCAGAAAAGGACTGTCATCCAGTCAACTCATCTGCAGGTCCGTTCTGAAATGCTTGTGTTTGAAAGGAGACTGCATGCACAGTTTGTTAGGAAACATGCAGATGTAATGCCTTCAGCGCAGTGTCTCGAACCCATTGTTGTTTTTTTTCTTTGAGTATATGTAGGCATTTTTTTCCATTTTTGTAAAGGTCGATGGTTGAGCTAGGCTCCCGATTGTAAAAGTTTAATGAAGCGTTGGTTTTCCTGGTTATGCATTTTTATGTCAGACTTCTTATTTAATGAAAGTCAACTTCTTTCCATCTCTTTGTAAACACTGCTTTAAGACACTCAGAATTGGAAGATCCAGCGGGAGTGATTGTGTTGTTGTGATGTATGTTTGATCATGACAGTATTTTTGCCAGTTTTAAATCAGTTTCCTGTGTTATCTTTTCCTTCTTACACTGAGTAACTTGGAATTAGAGGATCCAGTCGAGTTGTTACAGAAGCGTTGTGATGAAGGTTTGATCACTATTTTTTTGTAACTATGTCACTTAGGCACATTTTCAGTGTCTTGTATTTCTTCTCTAAGTTGTTGGAAGGCCCGATGCCCATAGTAGCCTTGTTCATTTTTCTCACCAAGTCTTCCCTCTGCTCATTTTTTAAATCCAAATTCCTGACTAAAGTTAGATCAGGACCTCACCTGCTCGTGCATGCTTGGCCCAGTTTTCTGAGTTAAAACGATATTCTCCTAGGTCTGCATTCATTCGACGACCTCCATTCATTACCGTGACATATAAACTGATGGGTATCAAGCTTACTCCTGCCGCAATCCAGGAGTGACTTTTGGTGCTAACATTTTTGGCCTCGTTGCCAGGGACGAAGTTGAAGATTTTCCCTGGGATTGAATGACATTAATCCTCTAATTTTGAAGGTGCATCAGGTATCAGAGCCCTCCAATATTGCTACTATGCACCTGGCGACTCCACTATGGCGACTCCATGTTTCCACTTCACTGTTTCAGTTGTGGCTACTTTTAGCACACCTGAACGCTGACCCAGAGGAGCTTTCTCGAGAAGGTTTTCAGTAGTTGCTTTCTCAGCTTGAGAAGTTCCCTGGGGTAACGAAAACATTAGGATCTGGCTTTTGATGTTGAACAAAGACCAGATACATTCAGAGCTGTGCATCTTTCACCTGGCGACTCCATGATTAAAGGATCGATTGGAGACTCCGCTATTTTTAAATGGAAAGGATCCTGGCTCAAAGGTTTGCTCCTTTTAATTTTTTGATTGTTCCCGGTTTTCCTAATGTTGTCCCTACTCCAAATGAATGGGGAGATTATTTGCCCATATTTAGAGAGCATAAAGAGGACAACCCTGCTCAACATCTCCATGAGTTTCCTGAACTCATGCATAAGTGGGGAATACATCATGAGGATGTATTATTGAAAATGTTCATGTTCTCATTAGCAGGAGATGCTCGTGAGTGGTATTTATTCTTACCTCCTGCCAGCATCTCCTCCCTGGAGCAGTTTCATGCAGTTTTCAATAAGTGTTGTCAAAGGTTCTACTCCTCTAAGTTAATTTGTCATAATTGTTGTGAGGAATGGGAAGGCCATGATTAAGATATGGTTGTGTCTAATGAAGACTGTAAGGATGAGGACCATATGGAGGAAGAAGATGCTCTGGGAGAAGTTATGGAGATGATTAAATCTCTCTCAGCCAAACTAGAAAGGTTAGAATTTGGAGAAAGCGCAGAGGATGTTCCAGCCCTTGAAGAGGATGTTCTTGGAAGCTCTATTGAGGCTGATGTCAAAGATTTCACAGTTGTAGAGGCCTTACATCTTGTTCCTAACGCACTTGTTTCCCCAATCTTTGATGATTATTCAGATGAGGAGAAGAAGAGCCCCACATCACAGTTTGTTGACCATAGGAGCAACTAGCCTGTATATGAAAGCTACAAATCAGATTCTGAGCTAGATATGTAGGACTTCCAAGAGAAGACCGCAGAGCCTTATCCTCCATTCATTAAAGAGGAATATTACGAGGAAATCATCCATCCCAAGCCCGCAGAGATCACTGAGCAATGGATTGAAGAGAATATTTTTCTCGTGGGTCTTTTTTATGATGAATATGAATCTGACCCCGGGGAGAGCCAAGAAGAAGAGAAGAAAGAACCAGAGGAGCAGCAGGAGGAGAACTTTGCCTCATGTCTAGAGCCTTCCTGTGAGCAACCACTGCCTAAGATCAGTTAGCCTACACCAGCCTCTCACCCTCTTGGGCCTACCAGAGATATTCAGCCATGCATGAACAACTATGTAGCAGAGGAGGTTGCTTGTCACCAAATTTCTGGAGATTGCCACTGGTCCTATGAGCTTGTGAAGGAATACATGGAGTTGTATTTCCTTCACAACTTGGAGCTGCCCTATTTCATTTCAACCTCAGCCTATGAGGAGGAGTTGAAGAGTGTAATCGTTCTGATTTCATGGTTACACCATCTGCTAGTGATCATCGATAGAATGAAGGAGCTTCCATTCAAGAAGTTACTTGATTGGCTATGGTGGAAGTTTGCTTTCACCTAGCCCCATGTGAAAATTTTTATTAGTTTAGGAATATACATAAATAAGCTCCTTTGAGCATGTATGTTTATTTGGTTTGTTTTTACTTTTCAGCCTGTATTTTCAGCAGGGTGTTTTGAGCTTGACTCCATAGCCCAATAGCAAGGCATTGAAGCTACAAAAAGAGTTCTTGACAGCCCGCAGGGGGCATGCCATCCCCCATGGAGCCTAATATTATCACATAAACATGTAGGGGGTGTTTTCCCCAAGAAGTGACCCCTTTGGTGAAAATATGGCAAGAGTGGGTTAAAAAACCCACTTATCCTAATTAGAGCACAAAATGTGCATTTTTTTAAGCAGCTGACTGATTTGGGCGGTTAGGATCTACGCGCCCAGTTCAGCGATCGAGATTCAATTCTGAACCCCCCTCGTCATTTTGTCTTTAACAGCGAGGGGGGGTCCGGAATGAGAGCGCGCAAGTCTGAAAGGTCAGGATTTAAGTACCCAGATCAATTGTCGGGATTCAATTCTGGACACCACCCCCTCCCCCCCCCCCCCCC
>ML782252.1:743835-798277 GCA_009831015.1 Picea engelmannii
TGCAATAAATTCAAACTGTCATTTACATTTATTGACCTCTTTCTACAGGTCCATTTACATCACATATTCATACTTATGAGTTTTGCCATAGTCCTTGGCCAGTTCAGTTATATTTACAATCTGGGGGAAACAGGGTGTTACATCGATGGTTGAGATAGGCTCCCGATTGTAAAAGTTTAATGAAGCACTGGTTTTCCTAGTTATGCATTTGTATGTGAGACTTCCTGTTTAATGAAAGTTAGCTTATTTTCATCTCTCTATAAACACTTCTTTAAGACACTCAGAATTGGAAGATCCAGTCGGGGGTGATTGTGTTGTTGTGATGTATGTTTGATCATGACAGTATTTTTACCAGTTTTAAATCAGTTTCATGTGTTATCTTTTCCTTCTTACACTGAGTAATTCGGAATTGGAGGATCCAGTCGTGTTGTGTTGGGCCCCAACAACTCCCCCTAAATTTTTACAAAATTTAAAGGGCCCCCATTAGAATCTTGATAATTATAATCAACCTTTCAAATAGTTCCATACCTTGGCTTGCTTTGAGACAAACTTAAGATATTCACTATATTATGAGACATTCATTACAAGAGTATATGTCAAAATTTAGAAATGAACATAAAAAACTCAATTTAAACAAAAACGTTATTTTTTATCAACTGTTTACTTTCTTTTAATTATGATTATGTGTTTTTTCTTTTGTTCATTAGCAAGTTTGACTATTTTGAATAATGGGTTCAATACTTCATCAAATAATATCTTTGTTGATTTTTCATTTTCATAAAATCATTTGGTGATATTAATTAATTAAATTCTTTTTTTCATTTTGCATCTCATTTCAAAATAAAAATAATAATTAAAAATAATAATAATAATTATCTACGAATTCTTTGATTTTGTTAAAAACCAAAATTAATATTTTTCTCTTCTCCATTAACTTGAAGCTTCTATAATTTTAAAGGAAATTATAAACAATGTTCGTTTAGAACTTATAGTTAGTTTAAGTTCATTTTTTATTTTATTGTTCTAGATTTTGTTTTATTCACAATTTTTAGGTTATTAATTTAGGTTTCTTTTTGTTTCACAGGTTTCTATTATCAAATATTTGATACATATCTGATCATGGTTTGATTTTATTATCCAAATACATTCAAGATGATTGATCCAAAAATAATATTGGATTGCTACAAATAATTTTATGAGCAACAACAGATAAAATTTGGAAAGGCGTCAAGATCAGACAGGTGATTTTGTAGGATTGATTGCAGCCAAACCGTGAGGAATTTGAAGAAATGGTTGAAAACCCATTTCCCAAATGGACCCATTTACCTTTATGTAAGGAATTTTCTCAAACAAATGCACCATTTGAGAGATATTGATGTCTCTTTATGAGGCAAATTTCAGGTGGCGAAAATTATTAGTGACGCCCAGACTATTCACTCATTGTATAAATATATGAGAAAGTTCATAGCCATGGAGATCCAAGAATTGGAGAGGATGATTTTTATCCTTTATTTTTTATATATTATTTATTTTTTAAACTTTTCTTCTTTCCAAATGGAGTAATGGATGATTAGAATCTTTGGAAGAATGGACGAGTATTTTCAAAGAAGAATATGGAATTCCAGGTTGCTTAATGGCTTTTGTCCTGTGAGTAAAATGGTTTTATTTTCATTATAATATATTCATATTCTTTTAATAATTGATTATGCATTGATTTAAATTAGCTTTAGTCTTTTTATCAATACATGGTTTTTTGCTATCTTTTATGTATTAATTAATTTTTTCCATCTTTAAGAGTCTATTATCCCAAAAATTCTTCCAAGACTACAGTATGAGCATGTGATTTTGAGAAAGAATATGGGAAAACAATTCATATTTGGCTTTAGACCTATGTGATGCTTATTACATTTCGTTCTTTCATTATTTTTGTGTTATGAGAATGTTATTATGGTTGATTTTAGTTTTAGCTTGTCATCATATGGTGTTTTCATACTATTAAATGTTATATGTTGTCCATAATTTTTTATTCCATTTTTTATGTGTGATCAATCGATCATTTGATTATTGTGGAATTTATTTCTAATGTTAAATGATGGATAATATCAATACTCATAATTGAGTTTTCTTTCGTTCTTAAATATTGATTATCTTAAGATACATGATTTTTAATTAGTTGTCTTTCTATTGTTATTAGTTTACTCCAATATCAAATACTTCTTTGAATGTATTATGGAAGTGCTAGTATTGTTCTGTTATAAGTTTCCCTTAACAATAGTACAGGTAGGAGCTCATACAACAAAGGAAGATAAACTCAGATGACTGATCAATTAGAGGTTAGTAGATGCATTCTTTTCTTTTATTTAGAGTGGTTTATGAATGAAACGATGATTACATTAATTACCTTTGACTTTTTTTTGTCACTGTTTCAATCATATTCATTTAGTATTTATTTGTTTAATATCTTTAAAAAAAAAAGTGTTGTTCATATTTGATTCAGAAACTTTATCAAACAATCATTTTCGCAAGATTTCATGCAAAACTTGTAAACTGTATATAAACTGTTCATAATCATTTGTATATTCACATTCTTAGATAAATATTTGTAATTATTGTGTCGATTGTTAGAATCTTTTCTTTAGTTAGTTTATTTCATTTTTCTATCTTTAGGACCCTAGTTGGCTAATGGAGCCATTAAACCCGTCAAGATAGGTTACACCAAACAGCTTGGGTTATTTAGATAACCCTGGACCGGATCTATTCTTCCAGTTGATGGAAAGTCAAATTTGCCAGTCAACAAGTTGTTACAGCAGCATTGTGATAAAGGTTTGATCACCGTGTTGTTGTAACTGTGTCGCTTAGGCACATTTTCAGTATCTTGTATTTCTTCTCTAAGTTGTTGGAAGGCCTAATGCCCATAGCATCCCTATTCATTTTTCCCACCAAGTCTTCTCTCTGCTCATTTTTTAAATCCAACTTCCTGACTGAAGTTAGATCAGGACCTCACTTGCTCATGCATGCCTGGCCCAGTTTTCTGAATTAAATGATATTCTCCTGGGTATGCATCCATTCGACCACCTCCATTCATTACCATGACATATAAACTGATGGGTATCAGGCTTACTCCTGCTGCAATCCAGGAGTGACTTCTGGTGCTAACAAAAGGAACCGACATGGTGGACGAAGGATACAAGGATGGGGTGTAGTAAGTAGAATAAGCACCCATTTGAGTATTGACTTCTAAAAGAGCATATCTTGGACTGGATCCATAAGAGGGGAGGTTCCAACCTCCCACCGTGAAAGCTGGTTGAGGGACATGACTCATATCGAACGAAGTCGTAGGCATCGGGGCCATGGTGCCCCTAGATCCAATGCTAGGATTCATATAAGTGGACCAGGGAGAGGATTGAAAAGGAGAAGGAATATCAATAGGAAAATCACTAGAGAACCAAGGTGTGGACTGAGCGTCATAGTTCTTCCCACCATTATGAAAAGCAGGCAGATTTTCCCCCATGAAATGAGTAAACATCATGGGGGGGTAGCAGTAAATGAGGGAGCTGAAGGAACTCCATTGTCCATGATAACGAAAACTCAGTATAAACTCCTAAGGTTGACTAGTAATCAAAGAGCACACCAAAATTCAAACGGCCAATATGCACACAAACAGGGTAAAGTGTCTAAAAGTGGTCTCCCTCCCTAAAGAAGGTATGTCTCACCCAAGAGGGGCCTGAGACTCCCTGCTAAATATCGAAGGTAACAGAATCAATTATAAGGGCCCTCGTGGACTTAACAACCAGTTGGTCAGATCCCCCCGGAGAGGTAATCCTCCATAAAGGTTGTGTGTTGTCTAACCCTTATCTAACCCAGGGTACCTGCAGAATAACCCTTACAAGTAACCTATGTGGCACCTAAGTAAAGCAACTAATAAACCAATGTATAACCGATGCACAGGCGATCATTCGTAAGTCAATTCCACCGTATGGGAACGGTAGCAAAGCTCGAAACCTTGAAAGTATCGCCTCTCACAGAGATAAAGGCACTAGCAAGATCCCAATATATGAATAGATCCCCAGAAATATCTCTGGAGCTAAGAAGATATTGGGGGGATATCCCTTCAACCAACCTCATGTGACCTCGTGATTAACTCTGGTGTGAGGAGCCTCCTGATATTACCAATTATACAATGGATTTCTCCACTCCCTTTGTTAGACACATATGTTGATTTATTTTCCTTGGAGAATTTTACTCACAAAATTCTATTCCAAGGCACTAAATCCTAAGCTATTTTGTGTACCCTAGAAAATAAAATTGTGACTAATCAATTTTAAATTATAGCATTAATTTTAGTGGCCGTGATTACTCAAAAAGGCATGGTAGTGAAACTCATGATGTTATGACTCGGCAAGAAAAGTAAATATGAATATAATGCAAAGTCCTAACTTCAATTTTCAATGAATGATATGCTTCTCAAAACAAATGCAATTTTCAATTTCAACTCTGTAATTATGAAGTAAAAATTCAATCTTTCAGTATATGCACTAAGCTAATGACAAAGACTCCAAAGACAAAAATTCCAAGCAATGAAAAATGCCTAATATTTTTGTATTTTCAATATAATAAAAATGAAAATGCATGGACTGAAAATCAACTTGATATATAAACTCTACTGTGTATAGAAAGAGATAACTCAAGAAGGATACCAAGTAGAAAAACACCCAGCCCAATGTACAAGGACAATCAAAATGAAAATGTGATGAGAAATACTTCACCCAAAAATTCAACCAAAGACAGGTTTCACGTCATCCCAGAGGCACTTAACAGGCACTACAGAGACCCAAGAATACTCAGCAAACATCAAATCCCATCCAGCAACCACCAGACCCAGCAAACAAGCAAGATAAGTTGTTGTATGTGACTATTTAGGAAAACAAAGTGTATGTACACAGCTTGCAAAGGGACAGCTTGCGTATGTACGTGACTGTCAAGCCAAAAACCGTGTATATGTTTTAAAAACAAGGCTAGGTAAGGGAGAAGGCTAAAAAACTCAGACCCTAGGTGAAAAAACGTTGTCAAGAAATGATACAACAAGAAACACATTAGGAATGAGAGCAATATAAGGAGAAAAGTACTCCAAACCCTAAGAAAGAAGATTCAATCCCCAGTATGGTCGCCAATTTTGTTACAAGGAAAATCTCTCTATGGCTAGGGTAAACCACAACAAATGGAAATTACTGCAGAAATCAACTCTCTTCTCATGTATGCTATACAAACAAATATGCTAGAAAGACAAGATAAAGGGCCTACCTCGTCTAGACGTTCGATGAATTCCACCGTTGAGCACTTGAACCAAATCAATATACCTGCAATTATTCCTCAAAAACCAAGCAAAGCAAGCATATGGTGACATTATATGATGTTATCACATTCAATAGCATAATATATTAATAAACATGACAAATACGCCCATGGAATAATAATTCAAATATTTGCAAGATATCAATTAGACGGGAAAAGAGTATTTCTATTAATATATGATGAGAAGAAGTGAAAATGTTGCAAACTTCCGTGTCGGCACGGTTCGAAACCGAGAAACTAAGTTCCTTCCAGTTGGGCCTCCACCACTTCAATCCTCCACCAAAGGAAATCTCATAATAGAGAAGCAATGAGGTTCCCAATCAATAAGGGAAGAGCTTGTGGGTTGAACATTATGTTCAGTCTTAAAGGACAAAGGGATGTAGACTGAATATGAAGTAAATAATTTCTTTAGAGAAACTTTGCTCTCAAAGTTGAATTTTTTATCCTCCTTTTCCATAGCTCGGAATTGTCCCATTTATAGCCTTCAAAATGGAACTGAAGGGCGGAGTTGGAACATTTCCAATATATGGAAGGCCAAGGATCATAGATCTCCTGTCGTGACATGGAAACCTGACATTAATTTTCCATTTTTGTCACAAATCCCAATGTACATGGGTTGTAGTGGTGCAGCCTGCGTATACGCATGTTGTATAGTACGCAAGATGTGTACATGTGGAAAAATATGTATTTTTAGCTCTGGATTTACAAATAGGAATGATAAGTCTGCATAGGGAAATGGAAAAAGGCCTTATGTGCAAGATTCCATAGGATGAGGTAAAATTTTCTATAACCATGGTATGAGAACAAGTTTCCTTCAGAACAGTCTAACCACTGGAAGAAATATCGTGAGATTTGCCACTGTAGTTTTCCCCGCTGCAGTTTGCCACTACACAGACCCAAACTTGTCAAGATCATTGAGAACTTATTATAAATTTGTTGGGAAAAATCTTATCATAGATCAGCCTACCTTGCCCTAGTGCACCTACTACATCTCTCAAATTGACTTTCCGTCAAAATTGAATTTTTAGGGTTTTAGGCTTGTTGACATTTTCCTGGACATTGAACTTTATGATTCAGATTTCTAAATTTTTCTTGTTGTTGATGTAATGTCTCAGATTAGAATACAAATTTGGATGGTGCACTTGTATATAAGATGAGGGTATTTGCATGAGACATGCACTTTACAAAAGGACATTTATCCAAGAAGTGACAGTAGATCCAAAGGGATATTATATCTAGTGCACTCAGAGGAAGCCCAAGAGTTGGAGGCAGCAATGACGATGTATCTTACAATATAGAACAACTCAAATGGGACAAGCAGCATCTAGACTCCAGTTTTTCATATCAGGTTTGATATTTTATGTTGTTGCATCCTAAGTGAGTGTTGTAACTAGAATAGAAGTCTTTGGAATTCTATTAATGTTATTGCTATCAAATGTTTAGTGATAATGATGCAATTATTTACAAAATGAATTCATCTCTTCTAGGATATTTTCTTGGTTGTTGATTTTGTCCCAAGCAGGTTATCTTGTTGAAATCCATGGAGGTTACCATGGAGATGTTGTCATTCTTGTTTCTTGTTCCGAGCAAGTTACTATGGAGGAATGATTGGTTACAACACTAGAAGAGTGTTGAAGAGTGGTGTTCTTGTTTCTTGTTATTATATTTTTTTTTGGCTCTTGTATCGAAAAGGTCACGAGTGTTATCTCTTAGAAGAAGCTATTGTGATTATTTTTATCGTTCTTATTTTTGTTATTGCTCTTATCATAAGAATGTTTCTCTTGTCTATTATTTTCCCTTGTTGTTCCTCTTGTTCTGGGAAGGTCACAAGTGATAAGTCTGAGAGGGAGATATAATGACGGTTGCAGTAGGAAACAATTTATATGGTCTCTAGCTTAGACATGGAGTAGATTATCCAGACATAGAGTTGTGTACATGACCGTACACATCCATGTAATAAAGGAGAAGAGAAAAAAGTCAAAACCTTCTGGAAATAAGGGTACTTTTGTGAGTTAGAGAGTATCTCATATGGATATTGATTATAAGATGACCATACAAATCTCTCTAGTTTAGTTGATCACTCCTTGGATCATCAAGAAGAGTCAGTAGATCTAGAAGGGCCTACCCAGAAATGTTCTAGTGACCATGAAGAAGTGAGCATTGTCCTGTGATACTTTGCAGATATATGGAAATGATTATCCATATCATGAGGAGGAGGAGATGGCTCCACCAGTGGTGAGGCAGGTGGACCCACCAAGTACCAACTCAGAAAGAGCCAGAGTTCATAGGGAGTCATCCCTCAGGATCCAGTAGGGAGGAGAAGCCTCCCAATACAATTCATATGAGATCAAACTTCAGATGAAGTATTTAGATGCATAGGGATCAGATGGATCTAGAGATTATATAGACTCGAAGGGAGTCAATATTAAGAGGGGGCATGTGGAATCAAAGTGAACCTGATCGCAAAGAGATTTAGTTGACTCAAAGTAAGACCAGATCATTTAGAGGAAGTTCCCCCTCAGATTCAGGTGGGAGAGACAGATGTCTTCTAGGATTGATAGATATGTGTCATGATTTGAGGAGGCTATATTGAAGCTTCAAATACTTTGAGGAGATATGAGACCTCCTGGTAGGATTCCCTTGTTTCAGTAGACTTTGCTACAGTGACAGAGGAGGCATCTAGCCAGAAGGACTGGGATATGGATTTTGCCTTAGTCCCAGAGAAAGCAAGAGACCACACAAGTTTTCCATCTATGTGGCACTGATGAGGAAGATCATTGATTCAGAACCTTCCACTTATGAGGAAGTTGCAGAGCATAAAATGTGGAAGGATGCTATGATGATGTGTGGAAATTGGTTTTGGATTGAAATCAGTGGTTACTTCCAAGTGGATCTACGAGATCAAGTATGTTGTAGATGGTAACATAGAGAAGTGCAAAGCAAGATATGTGGCTAGAAGCTTCTCCTAGAAAGAAGGATAATATTATGAAGAGACACTTGCTCCAGTAGCCAAAATAAGTGTACATAGAGAAACCACAAGATACACGATAAGGAGTCTCCTGTATACAAATTGAAGAAAGCTTTGTAGTGGCTTAAGCAGGAACCTAGGGCATAGTATTCCAGAACAAACAATTATTTGATGATATTGGCAATGGTTTTCCCTTGATATTGGATTACCTATTTATTACAGGGGATGAGAATCTCATAGATGGGTGCAAGAGGGAACTCACTTCAGAGTTAGAAATGAAGGATCTGGGTTTGATGGGATTAGAGGTGTGGTAGAGAACAGATGAGATTTTTCTTAGCCAAGGAAAATATACATTTGATATCTTGCAGAGATTAAGGATGATGGACTAAAATTCCATGACCACACCTATGGTTAAGAATATGAATCTCCTGGGTGATTCATCTTCAGATTTGGTTGATCCCACGATGTACAGATAGTTGATCGGATCTTTTATGTACCTGGTTAACACCTGGTTGGATATACGCTTTGCAGTGAACACATTCAGTTAGTACATGGTTGAGCCTATATATGTACATTGGATAGCAGCAAAGCATGTGTTGAGGTACCTACATGGTATGGTTGGATATGGAATCAAATATGTTTGGGACGGTGCAATAAAGATGCAGGGTTATACAAACTCTGGCTGGGTGGAGAGTGCAATGCATGGGAAAACCATATCAGGATGTTGCTTCAGTTTTGGATCAGGTGTGATCTCATGGATTAAAATAAAATAGACATCAGTGGCACTCAGTACAGTAGAGGCAGAGTATATTGCATCCAATATTGCAAGCCATGAAGCAGTGTGGCTTCGGAAGTTTCTTACAGGGTTATTTGATCTAGATTTGGAGCCAAATTTGATATATTGTGATAATCAAAGTTGCTTAAAGATTTTAGAGAATCTTGTTTTTCATGGAAATTCAAATCATATAGAGATAAAATACCTTTACATCTAATACATGGTACAGAGAGGATTTGTGGTGCTCCGGTACATATCCATAGATGAGAAGATAGCAGACATTCTCACCAAGCCTATGTCTAGAATGAAGTATGAGTACTTCAGAGACAAGCTTGGCGTGATGCAGAATGTCCACCCTCATTGAGAGGGAGGTGTGATGTTTATCCTCTATCAAGATTCACCTTTAGCCAAGGGTTTCCCATATTATTCATGTGAGGTGACTAAGGGAGTAATGTACACCCTGGTACAAGTCTTGCCTATGCCATGTGAGGTGGCTAGATGTGAATAAAACTTGTATCGTAGCCTTGTCTAATCCATGTGAGGTGGGTAGAAATGAATGGGGCTATGATCGTAGTCTTTCCTACACCATGTGAGGTGGATAGGTGCAAATAAGAATACTGGGAGAGGAGAAACATCACAGCCTGGTGCAAGTATTACTTACACCATGTGAGGTGGTTGAGTGTGGATAAGACTTGCAGCATGGTCTTGGATCATGGTGTAGCCTTGTCTGAGCCATGTGAGGTGGCTAGGTGTGAATGGGGCTATGGTTTTAGTATTTCCCATGCCATGTGATATGGATGGGTGTGAATAAGACTATTGGGAAAGGATAGACATCACAGCATAGTCGTGAGGACTATGGAAATAGTTGGGTACTATTGGATAGCATGGTAGTAGTTGTGTGATACTAGTTGATTGTTATGTAGTCATGGATACTATTGGATTGCATGGTAGTAGTTTTGTACTACTATTTGATTGTATATTATTGAAAGAGACTATGGCAGAAGATTTGAGATACTCATGGCATGATGGTAGCCTGGAGCTACTAGTTTATTGCAGGGTATTCATTGGACTACTAGAATAAAACATCGTGGAAGAATACCTCCCTATATAAGAGGGAGTGTTGATGTTTTGGTAGCTGCAGGAGTTATTCCCTCTTGGAAAACTTTTCTTAGAGAAGAAGAAGATTCCAAGAAGTCAAAGGAAGACCATTGAAAAGTTTAAGAACATCGCATAAAAGAATAAAGTGAAATAGAAGACCACATGATCCGGATTATTTTCAGAACAAAATGAAAGAAAAGATATTACAATGAAATACACATAAAAATTTCCAGAAATAGAGAAATACAGCAATACATTATTTCTATTAATGAAAGAAATGTATAGAGATTGTAAAACTATAGAGTGCCAGACTCGCTAGAATGGTGGCAAATTTATCTCTGGGAAGAGATGTTACAGCTATGCTCATTTGCCAGAAGATAATTACAATGAGGCTCTAAAGGCCTTTTTATGATAAACATGAATGCTAAAACCCTAGACATCTAAAAACCTAACCCTAGGAGATGAAGCGCCAAAAGTCATGTGGGCCTCGTTGGGGTAAGTTAGTACATTAACTTCTCGGGGTTGTAACTTTTGCATACGATCTATGTTTTAGGCGTGTGATATCCCATTGGAAATGTATTTTAGAGAAATATGAATTATGTCGTCAAACCCTAACTTCATCTACAGTTTGACTATGGAAATCCAAGAAAACATTTTTTAGAGCCCCAAAACAACCCTAGAAGTACAGAAAGATATACTAACATGAAAACTTTCAAAACAAGCCAGTTGGAATAGGTGGGTGGCCACCAATATCCACTTGGATGTTGTGTAGGGATTCAGGACTGCCTCATAAGTGCAGAACCCACAATTAAAAATAAATGTCCCCATTATAGAGAAACGTGTTCAACTAAAAACTGTCCAGATGAGCTAGTTGGAATTTGGAACAGGTGGGTGGCCACCAATATCCACCTGAATCAATCCTCCCCCCTTAGGAAGCAATGATCTCCATTGCGTTGAGTGCCTCGGGAAGAGGGGAAAGTGTTTTCTGAATCTGAATCTTGGTGAGTTGTGTGCCTTGTTGGAGACGTTGTGTTGATTGGTCTGTGGAAGGTTGTCACGAACCTGTTGTTGGTGGGTTTGAATCTGTTCCACCAACTTGTTGTCTCTAAGATTGACGGGGCATTGTGTAGGAACCATTGTAGGTGAAGAAACAATATCTTCTTTCTCTTCTATAATTTGTTGGATAAAAGGTGTTGAAGATGCAGTGGTTGTAGTCGCCTCTTGTGCATCCTTTGAACAGAGTGTGAAGAGGATGAATTTTGTACTATGAGAGACTGCCTTGCGGCACTTTTTTGGTGTAACAGTAGTCGGAACTACCTCTGGTATCATGTAGAGATGACCTCCCAAAGTAATAATGACACTACGGGGTCGAGACTCATAAACAGCATAACGTTTCCACATATATGGTTGGCCCAAAACAACATCACAGAAATCAAAGGGGGGGAAATCACACACTACCTCATCCTTGAAGGTTTGGATTCCATAGGACAGGCAGCATTGTTGGCTGACATGGAGATCTTGTCCTTGGTTAAGCCACACGATGGTGTATGGCTGTGGGTGTGGTGTTGTTGACAACCTAAACTATTTGTCGACCTCATCTAATATGAGGTTATTCTGGCTACCTCTATCAACAATGAAATGCAACGGGGTCCTCTTCACCCACATCTGTGAATGGAAGAGGCGTTCCCCCTCTTCGGGATCTACCGGTTCTTCTGGTTGAATTGTTTCAGTCGCGACAGTAACAGTGGGGTCTGCGTCGATGATCTATCTATTTTCAATATTTTTTGGATCAAATTCTGATTCGGGTCCTTTTCTTTGACCTCGGCCACCAATGACTATTTTGAGCCACATTCATCAGTTTTGTACCATGGGATTTTTTGTAAGTCGCGCCACTTCCTAGTGTCATTCTTAGTATTTCCTTTACCTTTATTTTCCTACGTATTGGAATAGTTGTCAGGAGGATGTTGGTTAGGGCCATCTTTACCATGCTTTGGTTGTTGTGTATTTGCATACCTGAACTCCCATTTGTTCTAGTGCCTAAATTTATGCTTGATTTTGTAAGCATATTGATAGGAAACTCCCAATGATGATATGCCTAGGAAATCCATTTCGGTTTGGATGTACCTATTCAGAGCCCCATGGTATTTCATAACCATATTCCACTCGGAGTCTTTGATACCCAACTTGGTGTGCAAGGTATGGAAAGTATTTTTGGACTTAGTCACTATTTGTATCTTCTCCTGCCGCATTGTGGTCTATCTCATGTACTAGTCTTCATAGTTATCAACAGGGTAGTATTGTTCCTTGACCACATCCACAAAAAAATAACAAGTCGGCTCGACCCCATATATTCCAAATTCCTCTGTGGAACTTTTCTCCCAGCAAGTTTCCCACCAATGTTTGACATGGTGGATATTCTTGAGGTGTTTAAAGGTTATATTTTCCCTGTCGAAAAAATTGTGAATAGAGAAATAACCTTCTAGAAGATTCAACCATTTTTCTAAGGCATCTGCATCTATCTGACCTTCAAATATGGGAATATCAAAATTAACTTGTACCTTGAAGGGAGAGGTTCCTCCAAAGTGGTCGCTTCATGAATATGTGCATGTTGTTATCGGTAGGCATTGAAGGATGTGGGAAAAATTCTCCATCATTTCGTCCATCTATCATGTGAGAGCTTGCTCAAGCAATAGGTTAATAGAATATTTTTCTCCATCGTTTTTATTTTCTGTTGCAATAGAGGGTTTCTTGGGCATGTGAGAGTGATTTTCCTCAATAGAGAAAAGCTCGAGGTCATCGAGGACATGCACTGAAAAATGATCAAGAGCAGTCTGCTCTAATACCACTGATCAGCTCTGGATGGGGTGACACGAGGCACCGAGGCGGTGACACCGGGACATGCACTAAGTTTGGGTTTAATTGTTGATGGCCGCCACCCACACATCAGCATTAATGATGGTGGACAGCCATAGCAGAGACCATACGAAGGTGAGGCTCCCTCGCGTGACCATTTACACCCCTCGCGAGTTCAGATTGGAAAAGGATATGGAAGGACGGATGATGCTGGTGTCTAGTTATGGGTTTTATTTTGAGCCTGGGCAGAGCGGGATTGCTACGCTCTTCGCTTGGACATTCACCATCTTTTCTCTGCACTCTGATAAGGCTTTCCAGGGTTTTTTTTTTTCATGTAAGACTCGACTGAGACGGTTTGCTCGTGCTTCGCACCTGCTACCGCTCTCGTCCGGGACTTACAGTCTTGCACTGCATCTTCTTGGCACCTGCATTCACCACCCGGTTTCAATGGTTAGGAAGCATGGCAGGCCTCGTCGGGGTTCGGCCTGGGACGCCCATAAGGCACAGAGGCGTCGGAAGAAGTATTTGGAGTGCGCTCTAGCTTTAGCGTCCTCCATTCTTCGCAAAAAGGCTCGAGCTGAGCGGCGGATGTTGCTCGACACTATTGCCGAGCAGGGGGCTGGTTGTAGCAGGGAAGGATTGACTTCTAAAACGAGCGACGTGAGGGAGGCCGAGTCCAAGGATGTGTTTCCCACCTGCATTGTGGAGGAGGACCCGTCCATGGGTGACCTGTTGTGCATTGAGGAGCCCCGCGCCATGGAGGGTTCCAATCGAGCTTTGGCCAGAGAAGACGACTTCCCCGGTTGTATTGTCGAAGAAACTCCCTGGTCGGGTGACTTGCCAGCGTTTGGTGCTGAGAAGACTGTGGATACTGAGGTTAGCACAGAGTAGAGGGATTTTGTGGTTGGCATTGGTGAGGCTATGGATCCAGGGACTACTCCCCGTAGCGGCTTGGGTGGCAGATTGCATGGTTCTCTCCTCAGCGACGAGCACCTGGCCTTGGTCTTCGAGCTCCGAAGCCACCTAGCAGACCTGGAACATAGGACCCTCCTCATGAGCCAGCGCATGGACCTTCTCCTCGGTGTGTTCTCTGGTGCTCTAGCTCAGCAAAAGTGTCCCCTGTGCGCGCAGAATTTTTCTATTCCGGCGAGGTCCACTTGGCAGACGGGCGAAGGTGACAGATCACCGGGTGCCTAGGTTTTTATCATTTCCTGGTTTTTAGTTTATTGTATATCTGTTCTATGTACTCCTAGACCATTAGCACCTGTCCTGGTTTCCTCCGGGCAGGACAGGTGCTTCTCCACTATATGTATTATCGCATAACTGCTATTAGCCCCCCACTTATGCTGGTTTCTGGATACCGGCAGCATTTTTAGTGGTTTTAGCCATGACACTGTATATTTTGTCTAAGTTTTGTGCTAATATAATATAGAAGGTACTACCCCCCTTTTTTATTTTAAAAAGAAAATACCATTGATCAGGATTATTTTCGAAATGAAAGAAAATCATAGATATTACAATGAATTACACATAAAAAATTCCAGAAACAAAGAAATACAGCAACACATGATTTCTATTAATGAAATAAATGTATAGAGATTGTAAAACTATAGAGTGCCAGACTTGCTAGAATGGTGGCATCTTTATCTCTGAGAAGAGATGTGACTTCTATGCTCATTTGCCAGAAGATAATTACAATGAGCCTCTGAAGGCCTTTTTATGATAAACATGAATGCCAAAACCCTAGACGTCCAAAACCCTAACCCTAGGAGATGAAGCGCCAAGAGTCATGTGGGCCCCGTTGGGGTAAGTTAGTACATTAACTTCTTGGGGTCATAACTTTTGCATATGATCTTTGTTTTAGTAGTGTGATAGCCCGTTGGAAAGGTATTTTTGAGAAATACGCATTATTCCATCAAACTCTAACTCTGTCTACAATTTGATTATGGCAATCCAAGAAAACACTAATTAGAGCCCCAAAACGGCCTTAGAATAGTTGGGAGGCCACTAATATCCACCTCAATGTTGTGTAGATATTCTGGGCCACCTCGTTGTTAAAGTTTCTTGCTTAATCTGTTATTATTAATATTGATTATCACAACATCATAATAAGGATATTACTGAAAGAAACACAATCACAGAGTACACAAGCATTTATCCTGGGAAACCCTCAAGGGGAAGAAAACCCAACAAAACTTATTTAATATAGATTCAATAACCAAGTACAATGTCTCTCACAAGAGAGATATCACCAAATAGACGATCCACCAGAAACCCTAACCAGAACAGAGTAGCACACCACTTAGACTAAGATAACCTTCACCTTTACTGAGATACTCTTCCTTGTATTTGTGTCACTTCTCCTTGTAGTTGTGTCACTCTCAGACTTGCACACTTGATAGAGAGAGATTGATGAGTGTGTCTACAAATGAGGTGCTAGGCCTCTTATAAATACAAGTTGTACCCCCCAGTAATTAGGTCAGGGCCGATCTGTCCACTTTACCTTTCTAATTTACATTTGTCTTGTTTAGGCACAATAGGGTCAACTTGTCAATATATATTTTATCTTTTGATTTATCCACAAAGGGGGATAAGAATATTATTTGTAGTTACACAATATTTCAGCACTCCCTCTTAACAAGAAGGATATTCTTTATCTTTTGACAGGTCACTGGATGTCATCATTAACTGAACAATATCATCTTGGGCAATATCATCAATTGGATAATCATCATCAACTGGATAGCAACATCAACTGGATAACATCATCAACTAGGAAACATCATCAACTGGATAATGTTATCAACTGGGCAACATCATTAACTGGGAAATAGCATCAATATAATCCACTTGGTCATCTAGCATCACGATCATTGACTGGTTCTCCATGAATCCATATTAAAGAAGTGTTTTTCTCTTTTCGCACAGAAGATACTCTTTCTTTCTTTCATCTTCATGCAAAAGATAATATTTCTTATCTTCACACAGAATATATCTTATCTTCACATAGAAGATATCTTATCTTCACACTGTTCTAACCCTAAATTGCACCACACATGCTTACCTGGCATCAGGCCAACTCATATCCCTTCTTTTCCAAAACTCTGCTGAACAACTCTTTGAAAATCCTCTTGTGTCAAGGCCCACGCGCCCTAACTCATTACTGCATGTGTGTGCACGTTGGCAGGCCCACTACGGCCCGCGTGTACCTAACAAAGCACAAAAAAAGGAAAGTTGCCAATGGAACAAAAATCTATGAGTCAGTTAACTGAAACTCTCGGCCATGCATGGCCGAGGGTTCGTCCAAAACCCTAACTCCTTCTAGCCTATAAAAGAAGGGGTAGGGGTACCATTTGGAGGAGGAAAAAATATGGCAAAGAAACTTTGCCCATTTATGTAATCCATTGTCCCAACCCTTTAGCCTTTCCTCATGCCAAAGGAGATTTAACGCAAAGTAGTTGGAGGACGGAAGAAGAGGAGCCCAGGATCAAGATCAAGGATCTATGGTCGGTCTCAACTTTGATTGTAAGTTGATTCATTTTTCAAGTAATAAAAGAATATTTTTCCCATCCCAATGCATGAGTTATCTATGGTTTGGTTAATTTATGCTTAATTTCTAACCCCTTGAATAGAGAAGTAGCATGCATGCATAGTTGTTTGTCTTGATTGCAGGTCATCTTTGGAAGGAGCAGCGCAAGCAAGTGGTCAAAGTGCAACGGAGGATCTACGTCGAACGTCGGAAACAAGGTTAGTAGTCCCTTTCCGTGCATGTACTGTGAAAGAGGGGTTTAAAGTTTTGGGTTGTAGGTTAAAAGGTAATTTATTTACGGTCAAAATCTGCATGCAAGTCTAACCCTAGTTTGCTAGTCCATAGGGTATTTTTTCCCAACAACAGAATTGGCGACCGTACTGGGGAGAATACTCTTTAGGGTTTCTGGATTTCTTTAAAGTTTTTGGGTAGTTTAAAGATTAGGTTTTCTGTTTTTCTTTACCTGTCTTTTTCTGTAAGGTCTAAGCTAGCAAGGAGCATGGTTCTTCATACCATTTTTCCCTAAATTTTTCTTGACGGTAGTTGTCGGGACACATGAAGGTACATGCGACCTGCAGAAGGCCTACACGCGTGTACCTGCACCCTATCCTCTTACAGCCTGCATGTGAACGCTAGTTGTAGGGATAACAGTAGAATGTAGGAATTCAGAGAACCTTAGAGGCAGTCCTCCTCTTCCCTGTCAGAATTATACATTCTCAGGGGGTTTTCTGGAATCTTGTCTGAGTCTTGTTGGTTCACAGTCCTATCTCATATTGTTTTTTTTCGCCTTGTTATTCCTTGCATTATTTTTCTTTTCTGTTAGAAAGAGCATCCTGGCCTTCAAGGGACCCTCGTTATCAATACCAGAGGCCACTTCCTAGTCTAGACTGCCTTTTTTCATTTTTGTCTTAGAATTTATACATACACGTGGCCTGTACAAGGTCAGCCCGCATGTACATGCTTCCTATTTCAGCTCAGCACGTGTTTACACGCATGTTGTTTTAGTGACAGTAGCGTGCTTGACAGACTACTTTTTGTTCAGGGTGGGGCAGTCATCCCCTCCTTTGATGAGAAGTATTCCTCTCAGGTTTTTGAGTCTAGGGTTGAACAGTCAGTAGGTTAGGTCATCTTACTCTTAGCCTGTTTTTTCTCAGTTGATAGTTAACAAAAAATATAAAAAAAAAAAAAAAATGGTTTTTAGACAAGCGTAAGAGTCTTTGTTTTCTTGATTGCCATGGTGTGTCTTTACTCTGATTCTTTGCGATCTGCACTTTAAGCCAGAATTTTTTTTTCTTGGTTTTTTGTTTATCGGTATTTTCCCTTTGTTGCTTTCCTAGCACTTAAATAAATAAATAAAATCTCTCGTTTCATTTTCTTCTTTGTTTGAAGAGTGTGTTTCTGCATCATTAGCTAGGGAGAAGTCTTTTATTTCGTAAGTTTATACAGTGCATTTAGATCATAAGTAGCTCGTAGTCGAGCGAAATTCCTTTATGTTTGTTGTATAAAATCTTAGAAAAATTGAAAAGAAAAAGAAATATTTCTTTGTGAAAAGTTGTTGAAATTTTGCATTTAGTAAAAGTCTTTTGTTTCCATCTTTTTTCATTTGTTTTTGCTTTCATCTTTACACATCATCAGTTTCACTCTCATACCCCTTGACGTAACAAAAACCATAAAAGCAACGCTAATTTAAAATCTATTAGACTTTTTGTTTGTAGAGTTCACAAACTAGTTCAGGACTAGGGCCTTGGATTAGGTTGGAGAGAAAACTCTCCAAGGCCATTCAAAACCAAACATTGGAATCTGCGATAGGGAGTGTCTAAGTCCAGTTTTGTGGAATTTATCCGGGACCCCCCTCTAACACAGGGGATAAACACGAGGTCGCGTGCGGAAAGGTAGCGGAGATAACCCCTCCAAAGCCGGACCAATCGTAGTGGAGAACACATATCGAGGGCTTGTTTTGGGATTCTGTCGTTTGCATTTGCCACGGCGCTTCGTGGGTCTCGAATCCGTTCGAGGTCCTCAGTTGTCTTTCGGACCATTTTCTCTCGATACCCTTGACAGGTTTCGGGCTTGATACCCTGCTCATTGTGGTCTACCCGACTTTCGACTGTACCCGCCTGGTGATTGTTCGCGTGCTGGCAACCTAGTTGCAAATATTTTTAGGGACATACACGGGTGACTGTGGGGGTATACAGCGGTACCTAGGAAAGACATCGGGCCACGCTTTGCAGAGTATACCTGGAGCGTGCTTCTGTATTCGAGTTGCACTTGCACCAGTAAGTTTCTCTAGTGTTGGTTGTTGTAGTTGTTCTTCCAAATAGTTTAGTGCTTGCTTGTCTTATCTCTTAGGGGCTTCTTTTTAGTGTGTGTTACTTTTTGAACGTGTAGAATACCTTAGCGTGTCTTGGATCTTCTCACACCGTGGAGGATCTCGAGCTCCACCGGTCATGAAGGTTTTTGGGCCTACCATCGGTTACACTGGAGCCACCCCGGCCACCACTAAGGCAGAAGCTAGACCATCAAGGGTCTTTCGAAGCGACCGGGTTACAAACCTTTGTGCCTGAACAACTCCTGAAGGAATCAACCGCTTATCTTGTCTCAGTTGAAACCCTAACCACTCATACCTGGCCACCGATTATTGTACCAATCCAATTTTACGAACTCCTTTCAGTGCCTCACACAGCTATGGAAACAAACATTGTTACTTCTTCTAGGAATTCTTCCATTCCCACCACAGTTGCTACCACAGGAGAATCATCTCCTAACTTACCATCATCGATCAAAGCCACCATGGTCTCGGCCGCAACTACGTTGCACAGTGGACCGAACCCATCTATGGCGGCGGCCACAACCCCCTTCACACCTAGTGCGACAGGCCCTCCGTTCTCATATGGTATGCCTAGTTCAGGTACAAGTCCTGCACTCACTTACTCCACTTTACAGACTTTGGGTCTGGGGGCAGGGAGTTCTAACGCTCCCATGCAAGGTCAAATTGGGGGCACTCCTATCCCTTTTAACGCCTTTCCTTACACAAGAGGTCATATTCCTCCTTCGTCCCCTTCACTTGGTGGTCCGCATCAGCAATCCGTCGGGCAGCCTGCACACACTAGTTTATTTGGAGCAGGGAGTCAAGGAACACTTGCGCACAGTATGCCGGTAGGTTCGTCACCATTTGTTTGGAACGGGACATTTGGTAACAACACTTTCTCATCCACCACTTTCCCATCTGGGGGTAGTCCCATTTTTGAACAGTCTACTCCGGCGCAGGGTACTATTCCTGCGTCAGGGGCACATATAGCAGGACCGTGGAACTCAAGACAAGGATCCGTTCCCTCCTCTGGAATGTCGTTCTGGGGTAATTTTTTCCACAGTCAATGGAACCCTGGACAGACCACTATGCCTCACCCATCGAGACTGGCATGGGTTAATCCTTCCCAAATTCCTTCGAACACGATGCATGCCCAACACCCGATGTCATTAATGGGAAATCAGTCAATGATGTCTCCCCAGATGCAAAATCCTTATGTTGGTTAGGGCCATGGTTTCTACCAGAATCCGGGCCAATAGCCAAACTTTTCCTAGCAATCTGGTGCCAGTCAAACTCCAAGACCCTTTTTCCCAGGTTATCAGCAGCAACCCAAACTACCATTCCTGGTGACATTACACTTGCCATATTTGACAAGGTTGTTAAATGATCCTATTTGTCATGATCCACGTTGGCCTCCTATGCCAACGAAGTTGCCTTCGGACATTCCAAAGTTCGAGGCCAAGACAAATGAAGATCCAGGTCATCATGTGACTACCTTCCATCTTTGGTGTTCATCTAACTCATTGAAAGATGACTCCATACAGTTGTGATTGTTTCAACGCACTCTTATCAAGAGTGCCGCAAAATGGTACATCGAGCTCGATCGCTCAAGATACTCTTCTTTTGGCGAACTGACGATGGCCTTCCTTAACCATTTCCAGTTACTTGTGAGATACGACGCTGGCACAGAGTTGCTTGCCAATTTTGAACAGACAACAGTGGACCATATCTCTGATCATATCCAAGAATGGAGACGTCGGAAGAGTCTAATCAAATTACCCATCACACCAGCATTCCTGCCTGAGTGGTTCCTTAAGTCTTTGGTCCCACAGTTATCCAAAGACGTCGCAACTTCCGGAGTTTTCTCCGAAGAAGATGCCATCATGAGGGCTCAAGAGTTTCAGCTCATCTATTCTTAGTCTAGTTTATTATACAACATCCTGTCGGATGCACCATGATCGATACTAGATAAAACTAGACAGAGAGCTGGACCACATGCCGATGGTATTGTTGGTTCAGCACAAACCAAGCCCACTGAGCAATTGACAAAACAATTGCAACAGTTATCTATACAACACTCAGTGGCCAGCCAGACTACTGCTTTGGCTGCACCTCCTACCCAAACGTCGAAAGTACACTCTGCGCAGTTGACTAACCCAAATGCCACCCAGCAGCCTGAAGGGAAGAAAAAACAATGAAAGAAGGGTAAGAGGGATAAAAAACCCACTGATAATGTTGGCGAGGAAACCATGGAAAAATGGAAGGTGAGGTATCCGCCCAACTTGTGTGCGGAAGACCACCTGACCTATCTTTGTCATCGACTTGCAGAGGCCCAAAATTTTGTCACACAGCAACAACAAGCAGTGTTGACTAATCCCTTTCAACATGGGCAAAATTTAACTCAAGCCTCTACAAGCACAGAAGGGGGCAGCCAAGAAGCCTGCCCTCCTCCAAACAATCCCTCATCCATGAACGTATATATGGTTAGGGGTGATGTTTTCATAATGACTAGAGCGCACGACTATAGTAAACAAAGCGCTTCTGAGAAGGGTAAAGAAGCTGACCTCCCATCTCTTCCTCTACAGATCGAGAAGACGTTGGGAGAAACAATGACATGCATTCCAAAGGGTGCATTTAAGAAAGCTTCTCACAACCCAAACGCAAGGGACGCCCAGAATTATTCTGTGGTGGAGGATTTATCACAAACCCCTTATGCGATGTCTACTTTGGAGGTCCTCCAAAGTTTCCCTGCTCAGAGGAAAGCCTTGTTAACTGCTTTGGGATCTACTAAGACTTGTAATTGGGTACCATCATGTTAGATACAACTGACTTAAAACCTCATCTGCCTTACCACATAGAGTTTCAGATAGTAGTGGCTCATCCCACGAAAACTTTTACAGGGAATATCTTCTGCACGGTGGTCGACGAGGGCACCTCGATATGCATTATGTCATTAGCATGTTGGAAGGCCATTGGCCAGCCCACGTTGTCTCCATCACCTACTCTCCTCACTGCTTTCGATGGTCGTTCTTTCCAACCACATGGCATCGTTCCTTCTTTCCCTGTGTAGTTAGGAGGGAAGACCGTGTGTGTCGAAGTAGAGGTAGTCGATGCTCCCCTGGACTATAATCTCTTGTTAGGAAGGAGCTGGACTTATGCTATGCAAGTTGTGGTTGCTACAGTTTTCCAAGTCTTGTTGTTTCCACATGAGGGTCGAATAGTGACCATCGATCAACTCTCTTTCTCCAGACCTGACCCAGCTTTGGGGGCATCCATGATCCCCATGATTGATAATCCTCAACCAGGTGTCGTTAACGTAGGAGTTGGTTTGTGCCCATCCTTGATGGGTACCTTCGATTACCCACCTCCTCATGACAATGTCAAATTTATATCTAATCACCATAGGGTTGAGATTTTTCAAAATTCGTCGTTCTGCATGACTTACTTTGAGGATCCTTGGATTCTTCCTTCGCCATCAGCCACGATGGATGAGACAGGGCACTCAGGCATGTCCATGCCCTTGTCGATCACTGAAGTAGCGTACTCTTTAGTCCAGCAAGCTTCAGCTAACCCTGATCTGACTCCCGCACAAGAGTTAGATGCGTTTCTAGAGCCTATTTGGGCTCAGGGTTCTCTCGCTAACGTCGATTCGTTAGACTTAGTCTTGCCTTCTGACGAAGCAGTAATCGATGAAATGACTAGTCCAGACAAACCTTGGGAAGATCTTCATCACAGATCATATTTCCTCCCAAAGTTAAGCCGAATCAATGAAGGAGAATTCACCGTGACTATGACTGGAGATAGGTCTTGTCATACTAATCCCTTAGCTACACATAAGATCTATGTTGAGGGTAATATGGAAACCGTTTCTGAAACGATACCTATCAATATCTCTAGAACCCCCGGCGTCATAGACAATGTTTTCGTCGGAGCATACAGCTCCCCTGAGGAGATGCCAGGTATCGACCCACAAAGAGTCTATCATGAGCTAACTTTGTTGTTTTTCAAGCTTGCTTTGAGATCCGAAAGAAACATCCGGTGAGACTGCATTTATGCTTTTCGATCTCGTCCGGATTAACTGAGAAAAGTAACCATTATGGAGTCTTCTTTAAGCCCTTTTCAGACTCCTTAAAGATGAAAAGATTGTCGAGTGACCTTGTTTCTTCACACTCGTTAAATTGGTCCAGAAGAACGTTCTTTAAATGGGTCTCCTTTTAAGCCCTTTTCAGACCCTCTAAACATGAAAAGATTTTCGAGCGATCTTGTGGCCTTTCACGCTCGTTAAACTGAAATTTGAAGTCACGTTTATCTGGCGGTAGTTTACCCCTTTTTTGGTACGGACGGTCAGCTGTACGAACAAAGGTATACTCTATCGAATTCCCATTCTTTAGAAGAGTATCCTCAGGTATAATTTTATTCCTTTTTCGGGCCTGAGGGACTAAATTTACGAAAAATAAACCCCCACGGAGTCCATAGTTAAGCTCTTTTCAGACTCCCTAAAATTGAAAAGATCGTCGAGTGACCTTATTCTTTCACACTCGTTAAATTGGTCCAGAAGAATATTCCTAACGGAGTCCATAGTTAAGCTTTTTTCAGACTCCATAAAAGTGAAAAAATAGCCAAGTGATCTTGTCCTTGTCACACTCGTTAAAATGGTTTTGAATTGACATCTAATCGGTGCTAGTTTATCCCTTTTTCGAACCGACTAGACTATTGTCAAAAAAAGTACCCCAACGGAGTCTCCTTTTATTCTTTTTCAGACTCTCTAAACATGAAAAACCACCAAGCTTACCTTCTTTGGGCTCGTTAAACTTACATCGAAGGACGTTACCATTGTGTGTTCTATCAACCGCATTTGCATACCTTATCCACCAACCTTGTGACAGTTTGCTTCTACGTCTTAACACCTTTGGCCGCCGAAAGATTTTTCCTGAGTATCATTTTACCAGAACATCAGTCTTGTCCTTGTGCCTCAAGCTTGTATGTTTGCAGTACTCGTTCCTCCATTGTAACGTAATATTCCTTTATTCTTTTTCAAAAATTATCAAAAAGAACAAAAAAAAAAAAATCAAATATACCCAAAAAAGAGGATGGGAAAAGTATTTTCTTTATTGGCAGCATAATGAGTCGCCCTTGGATAAAGCACATCTGTCTGTTTGATCATCAGACTATGGGATGTATTACGACCTTAGGAAGCTTTTTCTCGCTATATAGAGTTGAGTCCTCCACCGTTTGGTTACTCTTCCAAACATATGGAGAGTTTGCATTGCCTCCTGCTTCGTAGACTTATGATTAACATATATGTTGCATGAGTCTTATCACTTGTCATGCTATTATCCAAGGGAAGTTTTTCACTAAGCCTGAGTCGGCCCCTCTGCAATATGTCTCTTGTCCGCATACACGGCCATCCTGAACGTCCAATCAAGTCCTTGTTCAAAATCACTGAAGCCTTCATTCCGATCATCAAGATTATCAAGTCCATAACCGACGAGCCGTTGAAGACCTCTGGGTAGTGCAGTCGCACACTCATATTACACTCCTACCCAAGTTTTAGAAGATTTTTAAGTTGTTGCTCGAGCTCTGAAGTACAGGCATCAGGCCAAATTAGCTTCTGGAAGATGGGTACTCTATATGTATATCTTTCTGATTTCGAGATGTAGCTCCACTGTGTATTGTCCGCGGCTACTCTTTATAGTTATTTGACATGGATCTACAGTGTATTTGATTGGTAGCCATGGTTCTATTTTATCCCGAGCATGGGTATGCCAGCCTCGGTCAGACATTTGTCATTTTGCAGACGGCACCTCCTGGTTCCTGATCCTTGGGCTCACTCGTTCTGCACATCAGTAAATATTGGTAATGTATTTCGGCTATCAGATTCTCTTCTGACCTCACACATTAGGGGGCATCTGTTATAACCCTAAATTGCTCCACACTTGCTTACCTAGCATTAGGCCAGCTCATATCCCTTCTTTTCCAAAACTCTATTGAACAACTCTTTGAAAATCCTCTTGTGTCAAGGCCGACAAGCCCTAACTCATTACTGCACACGTGTGCACGCTAGCAGGCCCACTACAGCCCGCATGTACCTAACAAAGCACCAAAAAAGGAAAGTTGTTGACGGAACAAAAAGCTATGAGTCAGTTAACTGAAACTCTCGGCCATGCATGGTCGAGGGTTCGTCCAAAACCCTAGCTCCTTCTAGCCTATAAAAGAAGGGGTAGGGGTACCATTTGGAGGAGGAAAAAATATGGCGAAGAAACTCTGCCCATTTACGTAATCCATTGTCCCAACCCTTTAGCCTTTCCTCATGCCAAAGGAGATTTAACGCAAAGCAATTGGAGGATAGAAGAAGAGGAGCCCAGGATCAGGATCAAGGAGCAGTGGCCGGTCTCGACTTTGATTGTAAGTTGATTCATTTTTCAAGTAATAAAAGAATACTTTTCTCGTCCCAATGCATGAGTTATCTATGGTTTGGTTAATTTATGCTTAATTTCTAACCCTTTGAATAGAGAAGTAGCATGCATGCATAGTTGTTTGTCTTGATTGCAGGTCATCTTTGGAAGGAGCAGCGCAATCAAGTGGTCAAAGTGCAACGGAGGATCTACGTCGAACACCGGTAACAAGGTTAGTAGTCCCTTTCCGTGCATGTATTGTGAAAGAGGGGTTTAAAGTTTTGGGTTGTAGGTTAAAAGGTAATTTCTTTACGGTCAAAATCTGCATGCAAGTCTGACCCTTGTTTGCTAGTCCGTAGGGTATTTTTTCCCAACAACAGAATTGGTGACCGTACTGGGGAGAATACTCTTTAGGGTTTATGGATTTCTTTAAAGTTTTTGGGTAGTTTAAAGATTAGGTTTTCTGTTTTTATTTGCCTGTCTTTTTCTGTAAGGTCTGAGCTAGCAGGGAGCTTGGTTCTTCATACCAGTTTTCCCTGAATTTTGCTTGATGGTAGTTGTCGGGACACACAGAGGTACACGCGTCCTGCAGAAGGCCTACACGCATGTACCCGTGCGCTATCCTCTTACAGCCCGTGTGTGAACGCTAGCTGTAGGGATAACAGTAGCGTGTAGGAATTCAGAGAACCTTAGAGGCAGTCCTCCTCTTCCCTGTCAAAATTATACATTCTCAGGGGGTTTTCTGGAATCCTGTCTGAGTCTTGCTGGTTCACAGTCCTATCTCAGATTGTTTTTTTTCGCCTTGTTATTCCTTGAATTATTTTTCTTTTATTTTAGAAAGAGCATCCTAGCCTTCAAGGGACCCTGGTTATCAATACCAGAGGTCTCTTCCTGGTCTGGACTGCCTATTTTCATTTTTGTCTTAGAATTTATACATACACGCGGCCTGTACAAGGTCAGCCCGCGTGTACACGCTTCCTGTTTCAGCTCAGCACGTGTGCTGTTTTAGTAACAGTAGCATGCTTGACAGGCTGCTTTTTGTTCAAGGTGGGGCAGTCGTCCCCTTCTTTGATGAGAAGTATTCCTCTCAGGTGTTTGAGTCTAGGGTTGACCAGTCAGTAGGTTAGGTCATCTTACTCTTAGACTACTTTTTCTCGGTTGATAGTTGACAGAAAATATTAAAAAAAAAAAAAATTGTTTTTAGACAAGCGTAAGAGTCTTTGTTTTTTTTATTTCCATTGTGTGTCTTTACTCTGATACTTTGCGATTTGCGCTTTAAGCCAGAATTTGTTTTTCTTGGTTTTGTGCTTGTCGTTATTTTCCCTTTATTGCTTTCCTAGCACATAAATAAATAAATAAAATCTCATTTCATTTTCTTCTTTGTTTGAAGTGTGTGTTTCTGCATCATTAGCTAGGGAGAAGTCTTTTATTTCGTAAGTTTTTACAGTGCATTTAGAGCATAAATAGCTCATAGTTGAGCGAAATTCCTTTATGTTTGTTGTATAAAATCTTAGAAAAATTGAAAAGAAAAAGAAATCTTTCTTTGTGAAAAGTTGTTGAAATATTGCATTTAGTAAAAGTCTTTTGTTTCCAGCTTTTTTCATTGTTCTTTCTTTCATCTTTACACATCATCATTTTCACTCTCATACCTCTTGACGTAAGAAAAACCATAAAAGCAACGCTAATTTAAAATCTATTAGACTTTTTGTTTGTAGGGTTCACAAACTAGTTCAGGACTAGGGCCCTGGATTAGGTTGGAGAGGAAACTCTCCAAGGCCATTCAAAACCAAACATTGGAGTCTGCGATAGGGAGTGTCTAAGTCCAGTTTCATGGAAGTTATCCGGGACCCCCATCTAACACAGGGGATAAACATGAGGTCACATGCGGAAAGGTAGCGGAGATAACCCCTACAAAGTCGAACCAATCGTAGTGGAGAACACATATCGAGGGCTTGTTTTGGGATTTCGTCATTTGCATTTTCCATGGGGCTTCGTGGGTCTCGAATCTATTCGAGGTCCTCAGTTGTATTCCAAACCATTTTCTCTCGATATGCTTGACAGGTTTCTGGCTTGATACCTTGCACATTGTGGTCTACCCGACTTTCGATTGTACCTGCCTGGTGATTGTTCGCGTGCAGGCAACCTAGTTGCCAATATTTTTAGGGACATACACGGGTGACTGCGGGGGTATACTACAGTACCTAGGATAGACATCGGGCCACACTTTGTAGATTATACCTGGAGGGTGCTTCCGTATTCGAGTTTCACTTGCACCAGTAAGTTGCTCTAGTGTTGGTTGTTGTAACTGTTCTTCCAAATAGTTTAGTGCTTGCTTGTCTTATCTCTTAGGGGATTCTTTTTAGTGTGTATTACTTTTTGAACGTGTAGAATACCTTAGCGTGTCTTGGATATTCTCACACAATGGAGGATCCCGAGCTCCGCCGGTCACGAAGGTTTCTGGGCCTGCCATCGGTTACACTGGAGCCACCCCCGCCACCACTAAGGCGGAAGCTAGACCAACAAGGGTCTTTCGACGCGACCAGGTTACAAACCTTTGTGCCCGAAAAACTCCCGGAGGAATCAACCGCTACTCTTGGCTGAGTTGAAACCCCAACCATTGATACCTGGCCACCGGTTATTGTACCAATCCAATTTTACGAACGCCTGTCAGTGCCTCACACAGCTATGGAAACAAACGTTGTTACTTCTTCTGGGAATTCTTCCATTCCCACCACATATGCTACCACAGGAGAATCATCTCCTAACTTACCGTCATTGGTCCGAGCCACCATGGTCTCAGCCGCAACTACGTCGCACAGTGGACCGAACCCATCTACGGTGGCGGCCACAACCCCCTTCACACCTAGTGCGACAGGCCCTTCGTTCTCATACGATATGCCTAGTTCGGGTACAAGTCCTGCACTCACTTACTCCACTTTACAGACTTTGGGTCTGGGGGCAGGGAGCTCTAACGCTCCCCTACAAGGTCAACTTGGGGGCACTCATGTCCCTTTTAACGCATTTCCTTACACAGGAGGTCATATTCCTCCTTCGTCCCCTTCGCTTGGTGGTCCGCATCAGCAATCCGTCGGGCAGCCTGCACACACTAGTTTATTTGGAGCAGGGAGTCAAGGAACATCTATGCACAGTATGTCGGTAGGTTTGTCACCATTTGTTTGGAATGGGACATTTGGTAACAACACTTTCTCATCCACCGCTTTCCCGTCTAGGGGCAGTCCCATTTTTGGACAGTCTACTCCAGCGCAGGGTACTATTCCTGCGTCGGGGGCACATATAGCAAGACCTTGGAACTCAGGACAAGGATACGTTCCCTCCTCTGGAATGTCGTTCTAACGTAATTCTTTCCACAGTCAATGGAACTCTGGACAGACCACTATGCCTCTCCCATCAGGACCGGCATGGGGTAATCCTTCCCAAAGTCCTTCGAACACGATGCATGCCCACCACCAGATGTCCTTTATGGGAAATCAGTCGATGATGTCTCCACAGATGAAAAATCCTTATGTTGGTCAGGGCCATGGTTTCTACCAAAATTCGGGCCAACAGCCAAACTTTTCTTGGCAACCTGGTGCCAGTCAAACTCCAGGACCCTTTTTCCCAGGTTATCAGCAGCAACCCAAACTACCATTCCTGGCGACATTACACTTGCCAGATTTTAAAAGGTTGTTAAATGATCCTATTTGTCATGATCCACGTTGGCCTCCTATGCCAATGAAGTTTCCTTCGGACATTCAAAAGTTCGAGGCCAATCCTAATGAAGATCCAGGTGATCATGTGACTACCTTCCATATTTGGTGTTCATCTAACTCATTGAAAGATGACTCTGTACAGTTACGATTGTTTCAACGCACTCTTATCGGGAGTGATGAAAAATGGTACATCGAGCTCGATCGCTCAAGATACTCTTCTTTTGGCGAACTGGCGATGGCCTTCCTTAACCATTTCCAGTTATCTGTGAGATACGACGCTAGCACAGAGTTGCTCGCCAATTTCGAACAGACAACAGCGGACCATATCTCTGATCATATCCGAGAATGGAGATGCCAGAAGAGTCTAATCAAAGTACCCATCCCACCAGCATTCCTTGTTGAGTGGTTCCTTAAGTCTTTGGTCCCACAGTTATCCAAAGATGTCGCGACTTCTATAGTTTTCTCCGAAGAAGATGCCATCATGAGGGATCAACAGTTTGAGCTCATCTATTCTCAGTCTAGTTTATTATACAACATCCTGTTGAATGCACCACGATCGATACTGGATAAAACTAGATAGAGAGTTGGACCACATGCCGATGGTATTGTTGGTTCAGCACAAACCAAGCCCGCTGAGCAATTGACAAAACAATTGCAACAGTTATCTATACAACACTCAGCGGCTAGCCAGACTACTGCTTTGGCTGCTCCTCCTACCCAAACATCGGAAGTACACTCCGTGCAGTTGACTAACCCAAAGGCCACCCAGCAGCATGAAGGGAAGAAAAAACAATGAAATAAGGGTAAGAGGGATAAAAAACCCACTGATAATGCTGGCGAGGAAACCACGGAAAAACGGAAGGCGAGGTATCCGTGCAACTTGTGTGCGGAAGACCACCCGACCTATCTTTGTCCTTGACTTGCAGAGGCCCAAAAGTTTGTCACACAGCAACAGCAAGCAGTGTTGACTAATCCCTTTCAACATGGGAAAAATTTAACTCAAGCCTCTACAAGCACAGAAGGGGGCAGCCAAGAAGCATGCCCTCCTCAAAACAATCCCTCATCCACGAATGTATATATGGTTAGGGGTGATGCTTTCATAACGACTAGAGAGCACGACTATAGTAAACCAAGCGCTTCTGAGAAGGGTAAAGAAGTTGACCTCCCATCTCTTCCTCTACAGATCGAGAAGACGTTGGGAGAAACAATGACACGCATTCCAAAGGGTGCATTTAAGAACGCTTCTCACAACCCAAATGCAAGGGCCACCCAGAATTATTTTGTGGTGGAGGATTTATCACAAACCCCTTATGCGATGTCTTCTTTGGAGGTCCTCCAAAGTTTCCATGCTCAGAGGAAAGCCTTGTTAACTGCTTTGGGCTCTACTGAGACTTGTAATCCGGGTACCATCATGTTAGATACAACTGACTTAAAACCTCGTATGCCTTACCACGTAGCGTTTCAAATAGTAGTGGCTCATCCCACGAAATATTTTACATGGAATATCTTCCGCACGGTGGTCGATGAGGGCGCCTCGACATGCGTTATGTCGTTAGCATGTTGGAAGGCCATTGGCCAGCCTGCGTTGTCTCCATCATCTACTCTCCTCACTACTTTTGACGGTCATTCTTTCCGACCACATGGCATCGTTCCTTCTTTCCCTGTGCAGTTAGGAGGGAAGACTGTGTGTGTCGACGTAGAGGTAGTCCATGCTCCCCTCGACTATAATCTCTTGTTAGGATGGAGTTGGACTTATCCTATGCAAGTTGTGGTTGCTACAGTTTTTCGAGTCTTGTTGTTTCCACACAAGGGCCGGATAGTGACCATCGATCAACTCTCTTTCTCCAGACCTGACCCAGCTTTGGGGGCATCCACGGTCCCCATGATTGATAATCCTCAACCAGGTGTCGTTAACGTAGGAGTTGGTTTGTGCTCGTCCTTGATGGGTACCTTCGATTACCCATCTCCTCATGACGATGTCAAATTTATATCTAATCACCATAAGGTTGATATTTTTCAAGTTTCGTCGTTCCGCACGACTTACTTTGAGGATCTTTGGATTCTTCCTTCCCCATCAGCCACGATGGATGAGACAGGGCACTCAGGCATGTACATGCCTTTGTCGGTCGTTGAAGTAGCGTACTCTTTAGTCCAACAAGATTCAGCTAACCCTAATCCAACTCCCGCATAAGAGTTAGATGCACTTCTAGAGCCTATTTGGGCTCAGGGTTCTCTCGCTAACGTCGATTCGTTAGACTTAGTCTTTCCTTCTGACGAAGCAGTAATCGAAGCAATGACTAGTCCAGACAAACCTTGGGAAGATATTCATCACAGATCATATTTCCTCCCAAAGTTAGGCCGAATCAAAGCAGGAGAATTCACCGTGACTATGACTGGAGATAGGTATTGTCATACTAATCCCTTAGCTACACACAAGATCTATGTTGAGGGTAATATGGAAACCGTTGCTGAAACGATACCTATCAATATCTCCAGAACCCCCGGCGTCATAGACAATGTTTTCATCGGAGCATACAGCTCCCCCGAGGAGATGCCAAGCATCGACCCACAAAGAGTCTATCATGAGCTAACTTTGTTGTTTTTCAAGCTCGCTTTGAGATCCGAAAGCAACATCCGGTGAGACTGCATTTATTCTTTTCGATCTCGTCCGGATTAACTGAGAAAAGTAACCATTATGGAGTCTTCTTTAAGCCCTTTTCAGACTCCTTAAAGATGAAAAGATTGGCAAGTGACCTTGTTTCTTCACACTCGTTAAATTGGTCCAGAAGAACGTTCCTTAAACGGGTCTCCTTTTAAGCCCTTTTCAGACCCTCTAAACATGAAAATATTGTCGAGCGATCTTGTGGCCTTTCACACTCGTTAAACTGAAATTTGAAGTCACGTCTTTCCGGCGGTAGTTTACCTCTTTTTCGGTCCGGACGGTCAACTGTAAGAACAAAGGTATACTCTATCGAATTCTCATTCTTTAGAAGAGTATCCTCAGCTATAATTTTATTCCTTTTTCGGGCCTAAGGGACTAAATTTACGAAAAAGAAACCCCCACGGAGTCCATAGTTAAGCTCTTTTCAGACTCCCTAAAATTGAAAAGATCGCCGAGTGACCTTATTCTTTCATACTCGTTAAATTGGTCCAGAAGAATATTCCTGACGAAGTCCATAGTTAAGCTTTTTTCAGACTCCTTAAAAGTGAAAAAAATGTCGAGTGATCTTGTCCTTGTCACACTCGTTAAAATGGTTTTGAATTGACGTCTAATCGGTGCTAATTTATCCCTTTTTCGAACCAACTAGACTATTGTCGAAAAAGGTACCCCAGCGGAATCTCCTTTTATGCTTTTTCAGACTCTCTAAACATGAAAACCACCAAACTTACCTTCTTTGGGCTCGTTAAACTTACATCGAAGGACGTTACCATTGTGTGTTCTATCAACCGCATTTGCATACCTTATCCACCAGCCTTGTGACAGTTTTCTTCTGCGTCTTAACACCTTTGGCCGACGGAGGATTTTTCCCTAGTATCAATTTACCAGAACATCATTCTTGTCCTTGTGCCTCGAGCTTGTATGTTTTCATTACTCGTTCCTCCATTGTAACGTAATATTCCTTTATTCTTTTTCAAAAATTATCAAAAAGAACAAAAAAAAACAAATATACCCCAAAAAGAGGATGGGAAAAGTATTTTATTTATTGGCAGCATAATGAGTCGCCCTTGGATAAAGCACATATGTTTGTTTGATCATCAGACTATGGGATGTAGTACGACCTTAGGAAGCTTTTTCTTGCTATATAGAGTTGTGTCCTCCACCGTTTGGTTACTCTTCCAAACATATGGAGAGTTTGTGTTGCCTCCTGCTTCTTAGACTTATGACTAACATATATGTTGCCTGAGTCTTATCACTTGTCATGCTATTATCCAAGGGAAGTTTGTAACTAAGCCTAAGTCGGCCCCTCTGCAATATGTCTCTTGTTCGCATACCCAGCCATCCTGAACGTCCAATCAAGTCCTTGTTCTAAATGACTGAAGCCTTCAGTTCGATCATCAATATTATCAAGTCCATAACCGACAAGCCATCGAAGACCTCTGGGTAGTGCAGTCGTACACTCATATTACACTCCTACCGAGTTGTAGAAGATTTTGAAGTTGTTTCTCGAGCTCTGAGGTACAGCCATCAGGCTGAATCGGCTTCTGGAAGATGGTTTCTCTATATGTATATCTTTCTGATTTCGAGATGTAGCTCCACTGTGTATTGTTCGCGGCTACTCTTTATAGTTATTTGAAATGGATCTACAGTGTATTTGATTGGTAGCCATGGTTCTATTTTATCCCAAGCATGGGTATGCCCGCCTTGGTGAGACATTTGTCATTTTGCAGACAGCACATCCTGGTTCCTGATCCTTGGGCTCACTCGTTCCGCACATCAGCAAAGATTGGTAATGTATTTCGGCCATCAGCTTCTCTTCTGACCTCACACATTAGGGGGCATCTGTTATAACCCTAAATTGCACCACACATGCTTACCTGGCATCAGGCCAACTCGTATCCCTTCTTTGTGAAAAATCTGTTGAACAACTCTTTGAAAATCCTCTTGTGTCAAGGCCCAAGCGCCCTAACTCATTACTGCACGAGTGTGCACGCTGGCAGGCCCACTACAGTCTGTGTGTACCTAACAAAGCACAAAAAAAGGAAAGTTTCCGACGGAACAAAAATCTATGAGTCAGTTAACTGAAACTCCCGTCCATGCATGGCCAAGGGTTCATCCAAAACCCTAGCTCCTTCTAGCCTATAAAAGAAGGGGTAGGGGTACCATTTGGAGGAGGAAAAAATATGGCAAAGAAACTCTACCCATTTACATAATCCATTGTCCCAACCCTTTATCCTTTCCTCATGCCAAAGGAGATTTAACGCAAAGCAGTTGGAGGACAGAAGAAGAGGAGCCCGGGATCAAGATCAAGGAGCGGTGGCCTGTCTCGACTTTGATTGTAAGTTGATTCATTTTTCAAGTAATAAAAGAATACTTTTCCCGTCCCAATGCATGAGTTATCTATGGTTTGGTTAATTTATGCTTAATTTCTAACCCCTTGAATAGACAAGTAGCATGCATGCATAGTTGTTTGTCTTGATTGCAGGTCATCTTTGGAAGGAGTAGCGCAAGCAAGTGGTCAAAGTGCAACGGAGGATCTACGTCGAACGCCAGTAACAAGGTTAGTAGTCCCTTTCCGTGCATGTACTGTGAAAGAGGGGTTTAAAGTTTTGGGTTGTAGGTTAAAAGGTAATTTCTTTACGGTCAAAATCTGCATGCAAGTCTGACCCTAGTTTGCTAGTCCGTAGGGTATTTTTTCCCAACAACAGAATTGGCGACCGTACTGGGGAGAATACTCTTTAGGGTTTCTAGATTTCTTTAAAGTTTTTGGGTAGTTTAAAGATTAGGTTTTCTATTTTTCTTTGCCTGTCTTTTTTTGTAAAGTTTGAGCTAGCAGGGAGCCTGGTTCTTCATACCATTTTTCCCTGACTTTTGCCTGACAGTAGTTGTCGGGACACATAGAGGTACATGCGGCCTGCAGAAGGCCTGCACACATGTACCCGCGCCCTATCCTCTTACAGCCCGCATGTGAACGCTAGTTGTAGGGATAATAGTAGCGTGTAGGAAATCAAAGAACCTTACAGGCAGTCCTCCTCTTCCCTGTCAGAATTATACATTCTCATAGGGTTTTCTGGAATCCTGTCTGAGTCTTGCTGGTTCACAGTCCTATCTCAGATTGTTTTTTTTCGCCTTGTTATTCCTTGCATTATTTTTCTTTTCTGTTAGAAAGAGCATCCGAGCCTTCAAGGGACCCTGATTATCAATACCAGAGGCATCTTCCTGGTCTGGACTGCATGTTTTCATTTTTGTCTTAGAATTTATACATACACGTGGCCTGTACAAGGTCAGCCCACGTGTACACTCTTCCTGTTTCAGCTCAGCATGTGTTTGCACGTGTGTTGTTTTAGTGACAGTAGCGTGCTTGACAGGCTACTTTTTGTTCAGGGTGGGGCAGTCATCCCCTCCTTTGATGAGAAGTATTCCTCTTAGGTTTTTGAGTCTAGGGTTGAACAGTCAGTAGGTTAGGTCATCTTACTCTTAGCCTGCTTTTTCTCAGTTGATAGTTGACAGAAAATATAAAAAAAAAAAAAAAAATTGGTTTTTAGACAAGTGTAAGAGTCTTTGTTTTCTTGATTTCTATTGTGTGTCTTTACTCTGATTCTTTGTGATCTGCGCTTTAAGCCAGAATTTGTTTTTCTTGGTTTTGTGCTTGTTGATATTTTCCCTTTGTTTCTTTCCTAGCACATAAATAAATAAAAAATCTCTCGTTTCATTTTCTTCTTTGTTTGAAGAGTGTGTTTCTACATCATTAGCCAGGGAGAAGTCTTTTATTTCGTAAGTTTTTACAGTGAATTTAGAGCATACGTAGCTCGTAGTCGAGTGAAATTCCTTTATGTTTGTTGTATAAAATCTTAGAAAAATTGAAGAGAAAAAGAAATCTTTCTTTGTGAAAAGTTGTTGAAATTTTGCATTTAGTAAAAGTCTTTTGTTTCCAGCTTTTTTCATTTGTTTTTGCTTTCGTCTTTACACATCATCAGTTTCACTCTCATACCCCTTGATGTAAGGAAAACCATAAAATCAACGCTAATTTAAAATCTATTAGACTTTTTGTTTGTAGGGTTCACAAACCAGTTCAGGACTAGCGCCTTGGATTAGGTTGGAGAGGAAACACTCCAACGCCATTCAAAACCAAACATTGGAGTCTGCGACCCCCCTCTAACACAGGGGATAAACACAGGGGAGTGTCTAAGTCCAGTTTCGTGGAATTTATCTGAGACCCCCCTCTAACACAGGGGATAAACACGAGGTTGTGTGCGGAAAGGTAGCGGAGATAACCCCTCCAAAGCCGGACCAATCGTAGTGGAGAACACATATCGAGGGCTTGTTTTTGGATTCCGTCGTTTGCATTTTCCACGGGGCTTCGTGGGTCTTGAATCCATTCGAGGTCCTCAGTTTTATTTCGGACCATTTTCTCTCGATACACTTGACAGGTTTCGGGCTTGATACCCTGCTCATTGTGGTCTACCCGACTTTCGACTGTACCCGCCTGGTGATTGTTCGCGTGCTGGAAACCTAGTTGCCAATATTTTTAGGGACATACACAGGTGACTGCGGGGGTATACCGTAGTACCTAGGACAGACATCGGGCCACTCTTTGCAGAGTATACCCGGAGGGTGCTTCCATATTCGAGTTGCACTTGCACCAGTAAGTTGCTCTAGTGTTGGTTGTTGTAACTGTTCTTCCAAATAGTTTAGTGCTTGCTTGTCTTATCTCTTAGGGGATTCTTTTTAGTGTGTGTTTCTTTTTGAACATGTAGAATACCTTAGCGTGTCTTGGATCTTCTCACACAGTGGAGGATCCCGAGCTCCATCGGTCACGAAGGTTTCTGGGCCTGCCACCAGTTACACTAGAGCCACCCCCGCCACCACTTAGGCAGAAACTAGACCAACAAGGGTCTTTCGAAGCGACTGGGTTACAAACCTTTATGCCCGAACAACTCCCGAAGGAATCAACCACCGCTCTTGGCTGAGTTGAAACCCCAACCACTGATACCTGGCCATCGGTTATTGTACCAATCCAATTTTACGAACGCCTGTCAGTGCCTCACACAGCTATGGAAACAAACATTGTTACTTCTTCTATGAATTCCTCCATTCCGACCACAATTCCTACCACAAGAGTATCATCTCCTAACTTTTCATCGTCGGTCCAAGCCACCATGGTCTCGACCGAAACTACGTCGCACAATGGACCGAACCCGTCTATGGCGGCGGCCACAACCCCCTTCACACCTAGTGTGACAGGCCCTCCGTTCTCATACGATATGCCTAGTTCAGGTACAAGTCCTGCACTCACTTACTCCACTTTACAGGCTTTGGGTCTAGGGGCAGGGAGCTCTAACGCTCCCCTGCAAGGTCAACTTGGGGGCACTCTTGTCCCTTTTAACGCCTTTCCTTACGCAGGAGTCATATTCCTCCTTCGTCCCCTTCGCTTGGTGGTCCGCATCAGCAATCCGTCGGGCAGCCTGCACACACTAGTTTATTTGGAGCAGGGAGTCAAGGAACACCTGAACCCAGTATGTCGGTAGGTTTTTCACCGTTTGTTTGGAACGGGACATTCGGTAACAACACTTTCTCATCCACCGCTTTCCCGTCTGGGGGCAGTCCCATTTTTGGAAATTCTACTACGACGCAGGGTACTATTCCTGCACCGGGGGCACATATAGCAGTACCTTGGAACTCAGGACAAGGATCCGTTCCCTCCTCTTGAATGTCATTTTGGGGTAATTCTTTCCACAGTCAATGGAACCCTGGACAGGCCACTATGCCTCTCCCATCGGGACCGGCATGGGGTAATCCTTCCCAAAGTCCTTCGAACACAATGCATGCCTAACACCTGATGTCCTTTATGGGTAATCAGCCAATGATGTCTCCACATATGCAAAATCCTTATGCTGGTCAGGGCCATGGTTTCTACCAGAATCCGAGCCAACAGCCAAACTTTTCCTGGCAACCTGGTGCCAGTCAAACTCCAGGAACCTTTTTCCCAGGTTATCAGCAGCAACCCAAACTACCATTCCTGGCGACGTTACACTTGCCAGATTTGACAAGGTATTTAAATGATCCTATTTGTCATGATCCACGCTGGCCTCCTATGCCAACAAAGTTTCCTTCGGACATTCCAAAGTTCGAGGCCAAGCCTAATGAAGATCCAGATGATCATGTGACTACCTTCCATCTTTTGTGTTCATCTAACTCATTGAAAGATGACTTCGTACAGTTGTGATTGTTTCAACGCACTCTTATTGGGAGTGCCGCAAAATGGTACATCGAGCTCGATCACTCAAGATGCTCTTCTTTTCACGAACTGGCGATGGCCTTCCTTAACCATTTCCAGTTACTTGTGAGATACGACGTTGGAACAGAGTTGCTCGCCAATTTCGAACAGACAATAGCGGACCATATCTCTGATCATATCCGAGAATGGAGATGTCGGAAGAGTCTAATCAAAGTGCGTGTCCCACCAGCATTCCTGCTTGAGTGGTTCCTTAAGTCTTTGGTCCCACAGTTATCCAAAGACGTTGTGACTTCTAGATTTTTCTCCGAAGAATATGCCATCATGAGGGCTCAACAGTTTGAGCTCATCTATTCTCAGTCTGGTTTATTATACAACATTATGCCGGATGCACCACGATCGATACTGGATAAAACTAGACAAAGAGTTGGACCACATGCCGATGGTATTGTTGGTTCAGCACAAACCAAGCCCGCTGAGGAATTGACAAAACAATTGCAACAGTTATCTATACAACACTCAGCGGCCAGCCAGACTACTGCTTTGGCTGCTCCTCCTACCCAAACGTGAGAAGTACACTCCGTTCAGTTGACTAATCCAAAGGCCACCCAGTAGCCTGAAGGGAAGAAAAAACAATGAAAGAAGGGTAAGAGGGATAAAAAAACCCACTGATAATGCTGGCAAGGAAACCACGGAAAAACAGAAGGCGAGGTATCCGTGCAACTTGTGTGCGGAAGACGACCCGACCTATCTTTGTCCTTGACTTGCAGAGGCCCAAACGTTTGTCACACAACAACAACAAGCAGTGTTGACTAATCCCTTTCAACATGGGAAAAATTTAACTCAAGCCTCTACAAGCACAGAAGGGGGCAGCCAAGAATCCTGCCCTCCTCCAAACAATCCCTCATCCGCGAACGTATAGATGGTTAGGGGTGATGCTTTCATAACGACTAGAGTGCACGACTATAGTAAACCAAGCGCTTCTGAGAAGGGTAAATAAGTTGACCTCCCATATCTTCCTCTACAGATAGAGAAGACGTTGGGAGAAACAATGACACGCATTCCAAAGGGTGAATTTAAGAAAGCTTCTCACAACCCAGACGCAAGGGCCGCCCAGAATTATTCTGTGGTGGACGATTTATCACAAACCCCTTATGTGATGTCTACTTTGGAGGTCCTCAAAAGTTGTCCTGCTCAGAGGAAAGCCTTGTTAACTGCTTTGGGCTCTACTGAGACTTGTAATCCAGGTACCATCATGTTAGATACAACCGACTTAAAACCTAATCTTCCTTACCATGTAGAATTTCAGATAGTAGTGGCTCATCCCACGAAAAATTTTAAACGAAATATCTTCCGCACGGTGGTCGACGAGGGCGCCTCGACATGCGATATGTTGTTAGCATGTTGGAAGGCCATTGGCCAACCCACGTTGTCTCCATCACCTACTCTCCTCACTGCTTTCAACGATCGTTCTTTCCGACCACATGGCATCGTTCCTTCTTTCCCTATGTAGTTAGGAGGGAAGGTCGTGTGTGTCGAAGTAGAGGTATTCGATGCTCCCCTCGACTATAATCTCTTGTTAGGATGGAGTTGGACTTATGCTATGCAAGCTGTGGTTGCTACAGTTTTCCAAGTCTTGTTGTTTCCACACGAGGGTCGGATAGTGACCATCGATCAACTCTCTTTCTCGAGACATGACCCAGCTTTGGGGGCATCCATGGTCCCCATGATTGATAATCCTCAACCAGGTGTCGTTAACGTAGGATTTGGTTTGTGCCCATCCTTGATGGGTACCTTCGATTACCCACCTCCTCATGACGATGACAAATTTATATCTAATCACCATAAGGTTGAGATTTTTCAAGTTTCGTCGTTCCGCACGACTTACTTTAAGGATCCTTGGATTCTTCCTTCCCCATCAGCCACGATGGATGAGATAGGGCACTCAGGCATGTCCATGCCCTTGTCGGTCGCTGAAGTAGTGTACTCTTTAGTCCAACAAGCTTCAGCTAACCCTGATCCGACTCCCGCACAAGAGTTAGATGCGCTTCTAGAGCCTATTTGGGCTCAGGGTTCTCTCGCTAACGTCGATTCATTAGACTTAGTCTTGCCTTCTGACGAAGTAGTAATCGAAGCAATGACTAGTCCAGACAAACCTTGGGAAGATATTCATCACAGATCATATTTCCTCCCAAAGTTAAGCCGAATCAAAGCAGGATAATTCACCATGACTATGACTGGAGATAGGTCTTGTCATACTAATCCCTTAGCTACACACAAGATCTATGTTGAGGGTAATATGGAAATCGTTGCTGAAACGATACCTATCAATATCTCCAGAACCCCTGGCGTCATAGACAATGTTTTCTTCAGAGCATACAGCTCCCCCAAGGAGATGCCAGGCATCGACCCACAAAGATTCTATCATGAGCTAACTTTGTTGTTTTTCAAGCTCGCTTTGATATCCGAAAGCAACATCCGGCGAGACTGCATTTATGCTTTTCGATCTCGTCCCGATTAACCGAGAAAAGTAACCATTATGGAATCTTCTTTAAGCCCTTTTCAGACTCCTTAAAGATGAAAAGATTGTTGAGTGACCTTGTTTCTTCACACTCGTTAAATTGGTCCAGAAGAACGTTCCTTAAACGGGTCTCATTTTAATCCCTTTTCAGACCCTCTAAACATGAAAATATTGTCGAGCGATCTTGTGGCCTTTCACGCTCGTTAAACTGATATTTGAAGTCACGTCTGTCCGGCAGTAGTTTACCCCTTTTTCGGTTCGGACGGTCAGTTTTACGAACAAAGGTATACTTTATCGAATTCCCATTCTTTTGAAGAGTATCATCAGGTATAATTTTATTCCTTTTTCGGGCCTAAGGGACTAAATTTACGAAAAATAAACCCCCATGGAGTCCATAGTTAAGCTCTTTTCAGACTCCCTAAAATTGAAAAGATCGTCGAGTGACCTTATTCTTTCACACTCGTTAAATTGGTCCAGAAGAATATTCCTGACAGAGTCCATAGTTAAGTTTTTTTCAGACTCCTTAAAAGTGAAAAAATAGCCGAGTGATCTGGTCCTTGTCACACTCGTTAAAATGGTTTTGAATTGACGTCTAATCGGTGCTAGTTTATCCCTTTTTCGAACCGACTAGACTATTGTCGAAAAAGGTACCCCAGCGGAGTCTCCTTTTATGCTTTTTCAGACTCTCTAAACATGAAAAACCATCGATCTTACCTTCTTTGGGATCATTAAACTTACATTGAAGGACGTTACCATTGTGTGTTCTATCAATCGCATTTGCATACCTTATCCATCAGCCTTGTGACAGTTTGCTTATGTGTCTTAACACCTTTGGCCGCCGGAGGATTTTTCCCGAGTATCATTTTACCAGAACATCAATCTTGTCCTTGTGCCATAGCTTGTATGTTTGTAGTACTTGTTCCTCCATTGTAACGTAATATTCCTTTATTCTTTTTCAAAAATTATCAAAAAGAACAAAAAAAAAAATCAAATATACCCCAAAAACAGGATGGGAAAAGTATTTCTTTATTGGCAGCATAATGAGTCGCCCTTGGATAAAGCACATCTATCCGTTTGATCATCAGACTATGGGATTTAGTACGACCTTAGGAATTTTTTTCTCACTATATAGAGTTGTGTCCTCCACCATTTGGTTACTCTTCCAAACATATGGAGAGTTTTCGTTGCCTCCTGGTTCGTAGACTTATGATTAACATATATGTTGTCTGAGTCTTATAACTTGTCATGCTATTATCCAAGGGAAGTTTGTCACTAAGCCTGAGTCAGCCCCTCTGCAATATGTCTCTTGTCCGCATACCCATCCATCATGAACGTCCAATCAAGTCCTTGTTCGAAATCACTGAAGCCTTCAGTCCGATCATCAATATTATCAAGTCCATAACCGACAAGCCGTCGAAGACCTCTGGGTAGTGCAGTCGTACACTCATATTACACTCCTACCCGAGTTTTAGAAGATTTTTAAGTTGTTGCTCGAGCTCTGAAGTACAGCCATCAGGCCGAATCAACTTCTGGAAGATGGGTACTCTATATGTATATCTTTCTGATTTCGAGATGTAGCTCCGCTGTGTATTGTTTGCGGCTACTCCTTATAGTTATTTGACATGGATCTACAGTGTATTTGATTGGTAGCCATGGTTCTATTTTATCCCGAGCATGGGTATGACCGCCTCGGTGAGATATTTTTCATTTTGCAGACGGCACCTCCAGGTTCTTGATCCTTTGGCTCACTCGTTCCACACTTCAGTAAATATTGGTAATGTATTTCGGCCATCGGATGCTCTTCTGACCTCACACATTAGGGGTTATCTGTTATAACCGTAAATTGCACCACACATGCTTACCTGGCATCAGGCCAACTCATATCCCTTCTTTGCCAAAAATCTATTGAACAACTCTTTGAAAATCCTCTTATGTCAAGGCCCACGTGCCCTAACTCATTACTGCACGTGTGTGCACGGTGGCAGGCCCACTACAGCCCGTGTGTACCTAACAAAGCACAAAAAAAGGAAAGTTTTTGATGGAACAAAAATATATGTGTCAGTTAACTGAAACTCCCAGCCATGCATGGCCGAGTGTTCATCCAAAACCCTAGCTCCTTCTAGCCTATAAAAGAAGGGGTAGGGGTACCATTTGGAGGAGGAAAAAATATGGCGAAGAAACTCTTCCCATTTACGTAATCTATTGTCCCAACCCTTTAGCCTTTCCTCATGCCAAAGGAGATTTAACGCAAAGTAGTTGGAGGACAGAAGAAGAGGAGCCCAGGATCAGGATCAAGGAGCGGTGGCCGATCTCGACTTTGATTGTAAGTTGATTCATTTTTCAAGTAATAAAAGAATACTTTTCCCGTCCCAATGCATGAGTTATCTATGGTTTGGTTAATTTATGCTTAATTTATAACCCCTTGAATAGAGAAGTAGCATGCATGCATAGTTGTTTGTCTTGATTGCAGGTCATCTTTGGAAGGAGCAGCGCAAGCAAGATGTCAAAGCGCAACGGAGGATCTACGTCGAACGTCGGTAACAAGGTTAGTAGTCCCTTTCCGTGCATGTACTTTAAAAGAGGGGTTTAAAGTTTTGGGTTGTAGGTTAAAAGGTAATTTATTTACGGTCAAAATTTGCATGCAATTCTGACCCTAGTTTGCTAGTCCGTAGGGCATTTTTTCCCAACAACACACACAGAAGATATTCTATGAGTTTTTCCATTCTTTTTATGTTCTCCCTTCTCTTGTAGTCATCTATCTCACCCATCCACTGGGGAGGACTACTACCATATCTTCACTCCTAGTCATACCACATGAACTAGAGAAGCTAAGATGCTAGCTTGGGCAAGACTAGACTCCCTTTCCATGATCCACACAGGATCACAACACAAACCTCAAGAGCCAACTAACCATTCTACATAATCAGGGTTTGTGTTCCAGGCTACTCAATCCTTGGCCAAAGGAGAGTATCTGCCCGCTGCCCCTTGGAGAAACATCCACACTCCTCTCTATGAGGTTGGTCACACCCCTCTCTATGAGGGTATTCTACCACGTCCCTAGATTATCCAAAACTCAACACTTGGACAGAGGCCAACCTTGGAAAATTTCTCATTCTCCTTCTCTACGAAGGTCTCTTCCTTCTCTATGAATGTCTCTTCTATTTTCTTTCTCTATAAAGGTCTACCTGTGGGATTTCTCATTCCTTTTCTATGAAGGTCTCTTCCTTCTCTACGAAGGTCTCTTCATTCTCTACGAAGATCTAGCTATGGAATTTGAAAAATCACTTGTGTTCCAAAATATTTCTATGGTATAATACCATGTTATCCATATGCTAGGAACCATCCATCTACTGGATAACTTTCATCTTGATCAAAATATATCATTACTCATCCACTGAGTAAACTAGTAAATTGTTCCATGGACCACTACTTTCCTAACTGCAGCAAATTACGATCCTCCATTTCGAACTCGGATACATTGCTCCCTCTTGCACCAAACTAAGAGCTTCTTTAACTATGTGACATCTGATAATCATCGTCCTTGAAGTTCTCTTATGTAATATCATGGGTGCCTTCATGAGTTCGAACATTTCTTTCTTTTTGTCTTCATATTGGATCAACATGCTCCCTCTGCATATATAATAACGGTACTGGAACAACCTGCAGTTACCTTCATCTCATCAACTATATCTGAGTATCCATCTTTCTCTTCATCTTGAACGTTTTTGTTATGCATCTTTAGGAGCCTCCTGCTCCTATAAAAATACTGGATATTGTTTGGTTCTTACTAACTGTCACCATATCATAAGTCCTTCCCATGTTGTCTAACTTCTGCAAGTCAAGTCATAAGTTCTTTCTTCTGAGACCTGTAACCTTACTTATAGTATGCTTTATGAGATATGTCACTTAGCCAATCAGTCAATAACAATAAGAAGTAATCAAATAAAACTATATCATGATTTCTATCAAAGTAATACACATATTTTCTTAAGAAAAACTTGTTCAACCATGTACACATATGAAACCCTAATCATGAATAAAACTTTTGAACTCTTTTTCCCTCTAGCTATGAAATTACCAAATTTTCCCTTACTATCATAGCTAAACATATACCTTTGTCACTCTCATGAGTGATCATACCTGAAATAAATATTTTATCTCTTTCTTTTATCCTCTTCTTTGATACTTCCTTCATAAGTCTGCATAGACACTGAAGTAAAACGAGGTTAATTAAAATTCTCACAAAAACCTAACTTGTAATGATAAATTATTAAAGTAAACAAGATACTAAAAATAAACATGAATACTTATCTTTTGTTTTTGTGTGGGGAGGCTCCATGGACTCCACCATTTCCTATCTTTCTTCTGGTTCTAGTATACCCACTGTAACATGTTCTAGGAGAGAATTCTCATCTAGAATCATCTACAACCTATGCTTCCAAAATGTGAAGTTTCCAAATCCTTCCATCATGTCTTCTACCCTCATACTGGTAACCATTATTTCTTGCAATAGAAACCCTAGCCCTCCGGGCTATAGAAATAATAAAAAATCAAATTTCTTGGATATGAAAACTAAACTCACCAAAAGATGTGATGGACTCATGCGAGTATGATGGTATAGTCAGTTTCTAGAAATTCCAATTTCTGACTTTTAAAACTGGACCAGCGGATTTCTGGACTGGTGCTTCTGTTTTTCTGGTACTTCTGGTTTCCTGGTACTTCTGGTACTAGTGAAAACTAGGGTTTCACTTTTCGGGAGTTATATCCACTAAAAAGGTGCATTGATGATGTCAATGAGTTCCTTAGGCTAGGGCACACTTTTCTAGATGATCTTTGGGTTGAAATTCATCTCTAATAAAAAGCCCTAATTTTCTTGTACGACAACAGTGACCTTTTTCTTTTTCTGTGAAAGATGCTCTCTTCAACTTAGCTATGATACCATGTTAAATTTTCTTGCTTAATTTGTTATTATTAATCTTTATTATAACAACAGCATAATAAGGATCTCACTTAAAGAAACACAATCACAGAGTACACAAGAATTTATCATGGGAGACCCTCAAGGGGAAGAAAACCCAGCAAAACTTCTTTAATATAGATTCAATAACCAAGTACAATGTCTCTCACAAAAGAGATCTCACCAAACAGAAGATCCACCAGAAACCCTAACCAGAATAGAGTAGTGCACCACTTAGACCAATATTGTCCTTCACCAAGATAACCTTAACCTTTACTGAGATACTCTTCCTTGTAGTTGTGTCACTTCTCCTTCTAGTTGTGTCACTCTCAGACTTGCGCACTTGATAGAGAAAGATTGATGAGTGTGTCTACAAATGAGGTGTTAGGCCTCTTATAAATACAAGTTGTGCCCCCCCCCAAATAATTAGGTCAGGGTCGACCTGTCCACTTTACCTTTCTAATTTACATTTTTCTTGTCTAGGCACAATAGGGCCGACTTGTCAATATATATTTTATCTTTTGATTTATCCACAAAAGGGGATAAAAATATGCTTTAAAGTTACACAATATTTCAACACTTGTAACTGCAGAACACACAATTACAAATAAATGTCCCCATTACAGAGAAACGTGTTGAATGGAAAAATGTCCAGATGAGCCAGTTGGAATTTGGAACAGGTGGGTGGCCACCAATATCCACCTAGATCAACACAGAAGAGAAGTCATCCCACAGGAAATAATTAAAGTGGAAATATAATTTCCAGGAATAGAAGTCGGCCCATAGAAATAATAAAGTAAATTTGAAGACCCATAATAAGAAGTTGGCCCCAGACAGGCAGCCAGATTAGTATAAATACAAGGATAGATCATTTCATTTATAGATACACATAGTTCTCCTTCTGCAGTGCGCACTGGGCAGTTGTAGTTGCAGCAACAGCAGTTTCACTATTTTTGGTTTCTGGTTCTCTTGGAGAGTGCGCCCTAATTGGGGAAGGATATTCTTGGTGTCTCTTGGTGGTTTCTCTTGTGCGCTACCTTTGGAAGAGTTGCGCTAAGGTTTTGTGGTGTTTCCCAGTTTCTTCGTTCCAGTTTCAGTTACAGTTGTAGTTGCAGTTACCAAATTTGATTTGTTCCATTTTTGTGGTGCGTTATCTTGCTCTAGTGATGTGCCTATCAGGGTTTGACAAGAAGAAGAGATAAGTATTTCTTATCAGGGTTTCTTCATTTTTGGTTTGCTCTTGTGAATAGATCATGTTCATGGTTGTATTGGAATAGTATCTCTAAGAAACGTTGGTTGGGTTTTTCCCCGAGTTTGGGATTTCCCTAGGATAAATATTTGTGTCTTCTTGTTTTGTTTATCTATTGCTTATATATTTTAGTAGATGGTTAGTGAATTTTAAAAGAATATCAAAATTCTATGGTAATCTAATGTTAACAAAACTAATGAAAATATAAAACTGTGAAGAGCATGGAATAAAAAGGCAGTTCTCAGCAGCAGGGAAACCTCAGCAAAATGGAGTCATTGAAAGGAAGAAAAGAATTATAACAGAGATGGCCATAACTATGTTGAAGGATTCCAAACTAAGTAATTTTTGGGTACAAGTAGTGCACACATCCATTCATATCTTGAACAGTGGAATGCTTAGAAATAATAGTGAAAAAAATCCATATGAGTTATGGAAGGGAAGACCAGAAAATTTCAAACATTTTAGAGTATTTGGAAGCAAGTGCTACATAAAAAGAGAAGATGACAGAGTTGGAAAATTTTATTTTCAAGTTGATAAAGGCATATTGTTTGGATACTCAAGCAAAAGAAAGTCATACAATTGTTACAATCTAAGACTCAACAAGATAGTGGAAAGCATAAATGTTAATATTGATGAAGCAGATGTGCAGAATATCAAAGAAGAATGCAAAAATTCTAAAGAGAAGGAAGTACAAGAAGAACCAAAAGAAGAAGAGTAAGAAGAGCAGCATGCATAAGCAGAACAAGATGAAAATTATTATCACAACTTTATGATGCGCTGCAGAACACCTAACCATTGAGTTCAAAAGAAACATCCACCAAAACAAATTATTGGAGATAAAAATGAAGGAATAGAAACCAGACGAAGAAAATAGGTACATACACCAAAATAGAGACACCTAGCACTATTATCCACAATAGAACCCATCATCTTTGAGGAAGCCATCAATGATGAACATTGGATAAATGCCATGGAAGAATAACTGGATTAGATAGAGAAGAATGAAACATGGGAACTCGTTCCAAGATCGAAAGATAAAAATGTGATTGGTACAAAATTGGTGTTCATAAACAAACTAAATGAAGATGGACAAGTAACCAGAAACAAAGAAAGGTTAGTATGAAAAGGATATTCTCAAGTTGAAGGAGTATATTTTGAAGAAACATTTTCCCATGTTTCCAGAATGGAAGCAATCAGAATGATCTTGGCCTATGCATGTTCCAAGAGAATTAAAGTATATTATATGGATGGAAAATTAGCTTTTCTAAATGGTGAACTAGAATAAGAAGTCTACATCGAACATCCAGAAGGGTTTCTATTGTCCTAAAGAGAAGATTACATCAACATATTGAAGAAATTTTGGTATGGACTCAAGCAAGCCCCTAGAGATTGGTATTGGATAGGTATTTGCAGCAACAAGGATTCAAAAAGGGTAATGCGGATAGCAATCTCTATGTAAAGGTTGATAGAAATTGTGTACTTATCATTGAAGTATATGTGGATGACATTATATTTGGAATTAATGATGACAGGATGAGTAATAAGTTTTCCCAAGACATGCAGAATGAGTTTGAAATATCACTACTTGGTGAATTGACATTCTTTTTGGGACTTCATACATCTCAGCGGGATTAAGGCATTTTCATTTCCCAAACTAAGTACATCAAATAAATGTTGAAGAAGTTTGGAATGGAAGATTGCAAATCAACAAGTACTGCTATGGTGACTGGTTGCAAGTTGAGAAAAGACAATGAATCTAAGGAAGTAGATCAGAGACTCTATAGATCAATGATTGGTAGCCTACTCTATGTGACAGCTTCAAGACCTGATGTAATGCAAGCAGCTGGATAGGTTACAATATTTCAAGCATCACCAAAGGAAACTCATGTTCTAGCAGTAAAGAGGATCTTTAGATATATTAAAGGAACAATAGAGTTTGTATTGAGGTATCCAAAAGGGAATGAGTTGACTATGGTCACCTACATAGATGCATATTGGGAAGGAATCATTGATGATCGAAGAAGTACTAGCGGAGTAGTGTTTTATTTGAGTGATTTTTTGGTATCCTAGTTAAGTAATAAGTAGTCTTCAGTATCATTATCCACATCAGAAGCAAAATATATTGCAGTGGAAGCATGTTGTACTCAATTTCTCTAGATGAAGCAAACCTTGCAAGATATACAAGTGAATTATCATGAGCCTATTTCAATATTATGTACCAGTACTATAAGTATCTCCAAAAATGCAGTGATGCATTCCAAAACCAAACATATTTCGATCAAGTTTCACTTTATGCGGGAACAGGTTACAGAAATGAATATCAAGTTAGAGTATATTGGGAAAAAGGAACAGATTCTAGACATCTTCACTAAACCTCTCCCAAGAGAGACATTTGAGTATCTTCATTAGAAACTTGGAATAATTTCCCCTCCACATTGATCTACACATATTTTCACTTAGAAGACAAAGGAAGATAAATCATTTGTACAAATAAGATTGTTGATATCAGATCAATCAATGAAGGAACCTTAATATGAATGTTTTTTGTATATGTCATTAGCTTACATCATCAGAAAACATGAACGAAAAAAACACACCAGAAGAGAGAAAGTTCAGAATCTCATTGCCAAAAGAAGGTATATTGTCAGGGGGAGTTACCCTTTTCCCTTGATGTCAAAGGGGGAGAAAGAACAGAAGCATGAATATAAGGGGAGCCTTGGTCATAGGGGGATCATGAGTGTTGCCATCAATTCCAAAGGGGGAGATTATTGGAAAATTGATTGTCATTGATATCAACTTTAGAAGAATTCTAGAGGTCTCTAGAAGTAATGGGTATAATAAAAGAAGTCTCCAAAGTGGTCCCCTTATGATGTAGTTTTAATAATGGCCATCGAGGTAAGATGCTTTGAAGAAGTCTACAAGAAACCCAAATGTATGTTCATGAGGCCTGAATTTGATTGAGGAAAATGAGGTTGTAGAACATTGCAAGTACATGAAAAACCCTCATAAATGGATAGTCCCTATCATGCCATTTCCAATGACAGGTGGTACACCATGTTGTTACTCATGGTTGAGGAGTTATGACCTCTTGATGTTTAAAGCCCCAAAGAATGGTTGAGAATCCCCTAAATGGTTGCAACAAGAAGTTATAAGTCATTAATTAAAGGGTAAAATGGTTATAACAAGAAAGAACAGTTCATCCCTAAAGTTAAGGAAAGAAGTCACTTGGAAATGTAAAATAACACCTCAAGAAACCTCTCATTTGAAAATACACAATTTCAATGAATATCTATCTCTCAAGTGATCTTTTCATAGTGAATATGAGGAAGTAAGGTGTGTGGAAGTCTTGGAGTTGTAGAAGTGAAGGGTTTCTGAAAACCATAATTTAGTTGACCCTCGCAGGTTAGGCTACAGTTGTTCTTCACGGCACCCCCACAGGTTGTACGGAACTTGTCCCATGAGGCCCTGCCAGATGACTGGTCTCTATCCAGCATGCCTAAGGAAAATTTTTTGAAGATGCTATCTTGTGTTTGTTGAAGTTGATATGCACCAGGTTGATCTACAGGCCTGCCATGATTCGAGTTTTCTGTGTGATTAAAGGCATGATCTTATGCTTATTTTATGCTTGTGTCATGGATGGTTTGGTACATGCTTGAGGCATGTCTTGGAGGCTTATTGATACATGGTTGCATATGGTTTAGGTTCATGTCTTGGTGATATTGATACATGCTTGAGACATATCCTTGGTACTTGGTTTATGGTTGTTATGGTTCATTGTTAGAGGCACATCTTTGTGATATTGAAGTATGTATGAGGCACATCTATTGGTACTTGGTTGAGGAACATCATTGAGGTTATGGTACTTTATTTTGGCATATCTTGTGGTGAAAGGTTTATGACATGATTGAGACATATCATGAGTGATATGGTATATGGTTGAGGTACATATTTTCGCATATGGTATGTACTTTGGATACTTTATGTTGAGAATACATTTTTTATGTATGGTCTATGTGAGTAGATTTGGTTGATGATGATGATGTATCAGTATCGGTGACAGTGATAGATACAGTGACAGTGACAAATACAGTGACAGTGACATATACAATGACAGTGACAGTGACATATACAATGACAGTGACAGTGACAGTGGAAGTAATAGATATAGTGATAGTTTGATTACCAGTATCAGTGGTAGTGATTGCTTGAGTCTACATTTATATTTCAAGGAGGCAGGACGAGGCAAGGAAAGGGAGTCGTAGCCTCCTTCTAGTTGGAGTTAGAGAACCTAGGTGGTTGGAGCTTCCTTCCAGTTGTAGCTGGAGAATTTAAGTAGTTGTAGCTTCCTTCAGGATGTAGCCCGTAAATAGGAGGTTGGAGCCTCCTTCCAGTTGGTGCTGGATAATTTGGAATTTGGTGCTTCCTATGAATGTAATATTGATATATATAAGAAAGCATTATGTGGTTTTCTCCCATTTGGGTTTCCACGTAAATTTTGGTGTATTGTGTATCTGTGGTTATTTTTTATGCACTATTGATTTATACTACTCATGATATATTGATGATATAATATTTATAAAGTTAATGATTACATGTTATAATTAAAAGTGGTAAAATATTTCATAACACTAATTCACCCCCCCCCCCTTCTCATTGTTCCAACATCCACAACAACTTCTACCAACATAAGGACTACCTTTACCTTTGCCAAATTATTAGTGACATAGCCTAAACCACAAGAGGAAGAGAAGGGATGGGCCTTTGACCTATATAATATACCTATAAACATATACAATATACCTCACACCCCACAACTACCTAAATGTTCTTCAAAAGAACTATCAAAATATCTCCATGGCCTATATTTTTCAATCTACAACATACCAATTTGATGCAGACCCCCTTCTCTCCTAATGGTTGCATGACCTCCTGGTCAGGATCTTCGATTATGGATTCAATTGACTCTTTGAGACCCCACTATTCTCTTTATGTGTTAACCACGGGTCCTCTCGACTCCTTGCGCAGGCTTCTCGGCACCCACGACCTTCCCTTTCGTGCTCTACGAAAATATCAGAGTATCGGCGTTAGCACCTTTTCTATTGTCCCCTCCTCCGATGTGACCTTCGTCAATGGCAACGTGATTGAGGGTGTGGCCACAAGCGATTTGAATTCAAACTACTTTTGGGCCCACAATTCTCCTCGAGCCTCCACGTGTCCTCCTTGCGAAACCAAGGTATGGATTGTGGCCCGCCCTTGACTTTTTAAAGACCGAGCAAATATTGTCCCCATAATGTGAGATGACTGTTGATCTCACAATATTGATGGTGCTTTAAAATGGACGACCTAGATCTATTCCTCAAAATCAATGGTTCAGACTTCCTCCTCCCATATCGACGACTGTGGTCGATTCAGAATTCTGGGCTCCGGAATTCTCAAGTTTCAAACCTTGTTTTCCTTTGCAGGGAAATCTTTTGGAGTGGGTGATCTAAAGACACATGTCCTCACAATCAATGGTCCAACTTCTAACTTGGTTGTTTGACCTTTCAACTCATAGAAATGGTTCTGAGACCCTCCCCTCAATCAATGGTCGAGATCTCCTCCGAGTTTCAGACTTCAAGGATTTCGAATCTCAAACTTCACCCTTTCCCCAACGCTTTTATATGAAGGTTGTGATCTACTGATGTGTTTCCCCCCCTGGATCAACGACTGAGGATTACTTCAGGTCTATACCCAGAGTACACGAATTCACGCCACATCTCCCCTGAATCTGACAGCTAGATATCGCTTTGGGACTTTACCCAAAGCTCACAGATATTCGCCATGTCTCCTCCAGATCCGATGGCTCAGATTAATTCGGGTCTTTGGGTCTTTGGGCCTTCAAGGTTTGACAACCTTAGTTATGAAACTAAAAAATCCCACGAAAAATTTCTTGGATCTCGTGATCTGTTGACAAGTTTCCTCCGACAGATCGATGGCTCTCAGCTCTTCGGCACTCTGCACTTTGTGAATCTCAGAGTTCAAACTTGATTCCTCCTAAGCTCGTGATATCCGACGACTCAGATTCTCCTTGGCGATTCAACGTTGGATGTTCACCTCGGACAATCTGACGGCTCAGCCTACTTCAGATGATTGAACGACGGACATTTCACTTAAAAAATCTGGAACTCCGGACTTCGGAAGTTTCAAGTCTCAAATCTTGGTGGTTTCTCTCCCCTGTGTATACGAATCATTAAAGCTTATGTACCTTGTCTTGAACCAGACGGCTATTCATCCTTGCGATGTGATCCAACGACCAACGTCGCTCCTCCTCCTGAGCTTTTGATTTCTCTAACTTAGAATATTTTCTAAGTGTTCAAAGGTTTCGAACCTTTTCTCCTCCGACGAGTTCGACCCTTGGATCTCGTTAACACTCATGGAAAGTGTTATTTCTCCTAAGCTTCGTCTTGTGAAGACTTTGACTTCCCACGCACTCCTTGCATTTTATGGATTTCGATAACTCAAATCTGAAGGATTTATTGAAGACAAATTCCTATCGCCCTCCTGGCATTCTCTTTTTGTTGGTTCTTTGACTTCTTACAAAGTCCCTTCGACACTTAGTCGAATCTTGGATCTGTGCACTCCTTGCACCAGATCTTTATGTAAGGTTTGAATTCTTGTAGACGATTGTGCATGCCTTGCACTAGTCTCTTCACACTCCTTTCAAAGGGAAGTTTCATGCTATCTCTTCTGAGCTTCAGAACCAAAAAAAATCCAGAAAACGCACTCCTTGCGTTCTGTGTGCACACCTTGCACCACTCAACAGAAGAGAAACAATTGAAACTTATCCTAACATTCACAGTTCCATCTACTCATAAATAAATTCATTCATTGATAAGCCCTAATATTGGATCATTACCCCTTAATTGGGGCATATTATATTAGTAATATTATTTTATTTATATCGGCTTTAGGCCATTAGTTGTAATTATACCTCCTAGTCTCCTATATATACCAAGGAGACATTTTCATTTTGAATCATCTTGTACTTGAACATTTAAGTGGGGTAAAAGGAGGTTTCCCCCTCTAAGAGGCTTATTATCTAAAATTATCTCTTTTTCAAGGCGTTGAGTACTTTTTCTGAGGATTTTCTATGCTATATTGATATTTGGTTCTTAACATATCGTATCAGAGCTCAAGGTCTTGGGGTTTCGCTGCTACATCTGAGACACCTTGGAATTTTTGCTATAACTTTTTTTCTACGATGTTTCAGAAGGAACTTCTTGGAGGATATTTAGTAGATGGATCAAGGTACGTTGGGTTAAAAATTCAGCTCCTGGGGCCTTATACTTTCGGAGATACAGCCTGTACAAGATAGGGATCTGGAATCATCATGAACTGAGTCATTGCGGAATTTTCGGTATAAAAACTTTTCTGTAAGGTTTCAAACCCTAAACTATGGAAGATATTTACAAAACTTATTAAGGAATTTTTGGTAACAATTTTGGCTTCTGGGTCATCTTAAATTTGTAGATACACCCTGTGTAAGATAGGGTATCTGACTAGTCTCAAGAAGGTGTTCCAGGTAAAAAAATCATAACGTCTTCCTAGAGTATCCAAATTTCATGGGACTGGTTTCATTGGATCATGGATAGTCTGTAGTATCTCTGGTGCGAGTTTTAGAATTTTATATCAATTATTTTTTGCGGGGAACACTATACAAGTGAGATCTCCTGGAAAGGCCAAAAATTGGCAAGTTGTGGGGAATTTACCATAAATTCCACTTAGAACATCCAATTTTGATCAGACATGTGGCATTGCAGAGAAGAAATATCAGAGAAATACATAAAAAAAAAA
>ML782252.1:802788-881374 GCA_009831015.1 Picea engelmannii
TCCTATATATACCAAGGAGACATTTTCATTTTGAATCATCTTATACTTGAACATTTAAGTGGGGTAAAAGGAGGTTGCCCCCTCGAAGAGGCTTATTATCTGAAATTATCTCTTTTTCAAGGTGTTGAGTACTTTTTCTGAGGATTTTCTATGCTATATTGATATTTGGTTCTTAACATTCATTCATTCATGAAAACACAATAACAGGGAATTGAAAGCAATTTCCACGCGATGCATTGGGTCAATTTTCCTCTGTTATATTCAAAAGTGAAAATGGCTACAACTATATCAAACAAAAACAGAAAACTCAGAAATATTGTACTAACTTCCAACTAGCCTCATTTGGGTGTACATAACCTCTATTTATCTCAGAGGGTTCTTAGGGTTCCCCCCGACTACTTGGCTACTCCAAAACCTAACCTAATGACTATCTTAGATTGGTCATATTCCATAGCAGGAGTGGAAACTCCCAATTTGCTCGCAATCGTTCAAGCGTGCTTCAAAGATTTTTTCGGCGCTGAGTTCAGGTGTGCTTCAAAATCGTGGAGTTCATATGTGCCTCACAATATTCACCAAAACTGTCAGCGTTGAGATTCTGGAAAGATTCCCATGCGTTGAGTGGTCCTGCTCTATGTGCTTTCCAATGATGCTCCTGCATCATACTCCCCTTAACAAAAATTCATGGACTCCTATCCATGAGCTCCTACACCGACTTTCCATGCTTTTGGATATCAGCTTCATTTTCCCAACTGGGATCTTCTATTGGGTGTCCCTTCCACTTGAACAGATATTCAAAATAGGTCTTCCTTCTGGTCTTCTTGCCAATCCTCTGATCAACATTCTTCTCCATTTGTGGTTTTTATGCTATAGGAATTTGTTTCTCCCACTAGACATTCTCTTGATATTTTGATCCCTCTGTTTCATCTTTCCTGTAAGGATACAGGTTTGAAACATTGAATATGGGTGATATGCCCACATCATCTGGTAGCTCAATCTCATAGGCATTTTCATCAAACTTACTCATGATCTTACATGGTCCTATCTTCTTCATTTTTAACTTTTTATATGTTCCCCTAGGGACCATTTCTTTCCTAAGATGTGCCAAAACCTAATCTCCCACTTCAAATTGAAGTTCTCTACGATGTTGATCATCTCTACGCTTGTACTCCTGGTTATAACTTTGCAACTGTCCTCTGATCTGGCTATGTAGCTTCTGCATTTCTGCAGCAAAATCTTCTGCTCCAGCACTTCTGATCTCACTCTGTTCCAAGTCTCTCAACTCAGATAATCCCATGGGTTGCATTCCATACAATATTTGGAATGGGATATTTCTAGTGCTCCTATTTGGTGAGTCATTGTATGCAAATTTTGCTTGTGGTAGAATCTGATCCCACTGATTATGGTGCTCAGTAACCAAACTCCTCAACAAGTTTCCCAAACTTTTGTTTACCACCTCAGTCTACCCATCTTTATGAGGGTGATAAGATGAGCTGAAGGACAAATTTGTCCCCAACTTCTTCCACAGTGTTCTCCAAAAGTGACCAACAAATTTTGTGTCTCTATCTAAGACAATGCTTCTAGGTAGGTCGTGAAGTCTCACAACTTCCTTGAAAAAACAATTTGCAACATGTGTTGCATCACTGGTATTTTGGCATGGGATAAAGTGTGCCATCTTTGAAACTCTATCCACCACCACAAATATGGAATCAAATCCTTTTTGTGTTCTTGGCAGTCCCAACACAAAACCCATGCTTATTTCATCCCAAGGCCTCTCTGGTATTGGAAATGGTTGATACAATCCAGTGTTCTGTCTTTTTCCTTTGGCATGTTGGCAGATTCTACATTTGTTCACAAAATTTATCACTTATGTTCTCATACTTGGCCAATAGTATGAACTGCTAAACTGTGCAAATGTTTTATCATGGCCAAAATGTCCAGCCAATCCTCCCTTATGATTTTCCTTCAAAAGGTTATCCCTCATTGAGGATTTTGGTATCCACAACTGATTTCCCTTGAATAGAAATCCCTCTTGAATCATATAATATGTCCACTAGATTGTGTCTCTCATCACAGGATTTTTACATGCTTCGTATGCTTCCTTGAAATATGTATCATCACCATACATATCCTTAGGGTGTTCAAACCCCAAGGTCTTCACTTGAAATTCCTGCAGAATCAAACATCTCTTGCTTAATGCATCAGCAACTTTGTTAGCATTCCCAGCAATATGTTTTATGACAAAAGTAAAATTTTGCATAAACTCAACCCACTTTGCATGACTCTGATTATATTTTTCCTATCTGGTTATGAATTGTAAGGCCTGGTTATCGCTATACAAAACAAATTCCTGTGGGACAAGGTAATGTCTCCACTTCTTCAAGGCTTGAATTATGGCATAAAAATTCTTATCATACATGTAGTATTTTCTCTTGGTATCATTCATCTTCTCACTGAAATAGGTGACAGGTCTATTATCCTCGCTCAAAACTGCTCCAATTGCAACTCCACTTGCATCACATCTCACCTGAAATGTCTTTTCAATATTCGGCAAGACCAGAATTGGTCGTTCTGTTATTTTCTCCTTTAGTATATTGAAGCTCCTCTCAGCTTCCTCTATCCATTTAAAATACTTGTGTTTCTTCTTCATTGTATCCATCATTGGCGCACAAATTCTACTGAAGTCTCTGATGAACTTCCTATAGAATATTGCTAGTCCATGGAACCTCCTTACCTCAAACATACTTTTTGGTGACGGCCATTCTTTGATTGCTTTCACCTTCTCTGGATCCATCTTCAGCTCATTTAAAGAGATCACAAAACCCAAGTAAATGAGTTATGTCTTCATCAGAGGACTTCTTCATATTTATCAACAGCTTCTCCCGTTGTAGTCTCCTCATCATTAGTGTCAGTTGCCTCAAATGCTCCTCTTTATTCCTACTAAATATCAATATATCATCCATATATACAACCACAAACTTGTCAATGAAATCTTTCATTATTTTATTCATCAGCCTCATAAAAGTACTCAAGGCATTTGTTAAACCAAATGGCATAACAAGCCACTCATATAGACCTTCATTTGTCTTAAAGGTTGTCTTCCACTCATCACCTTCTCTCATTCTAATCTAGTGATATCCACTTTTCAAATCTATCTTAGAAAAGAAATTTGCTCCACTTAAACAGTCCATTAAATCGTCCATTCTTGGTAAGGGAAATATATACCTGATGGTGATCTTGTTAATGGCTCTTGAGTCTGTACACATTCTCCATCCTCCATCCTTCTTTGGACTCAACATAGTTGGTACTGCGCATGGACTCAATCTCTCTCTGACCAAACCCTTGTCTATCAGTTTCTGGACTTGGTTCTTCACTTCCTCATTCTCTTGAGGTGTCAATCTGTATGTTGCTTTGTTTGACAGACTTGCTCCTGGTATCAAGTCAATATGGTGGTTAATACTTATGATGGGTGGAAATGAGTTAGGAAACTCCTCCACCACTATGTCATCAAAATTATCCAACAATTCCTGAACTTCTTCAAGCAAATCATCCATTGAAGTACTTGTAAGGATAACTTTGGTTTTCCTCACCACGGCAAATTGCATCTTCTTTTATTTCTTGACTTAATTTAGGAGTTCCTTCCTACTCATGAGAAGTATGGGCATGTTGGATTCCTCTTTTGTTTTCTTCTCCTCTATTGGCAGCAACATGTGTGTTCTACCATTCTTCTCTAAGGTGTATGTATTCTTCATCCCATCATGAATGACATTCATGTCAAACTGCCATGGTCTTGCCAAAAAAATATGACATATATCTATGGGAATTACATCACATAGAATTTCATCTCTATATCATCCTATCTTAAATTCAACCAAGCATTGTTTAGTAACCATTACCTGGTGTCCTTTCTGCAACCATGTGACTTTTTATGGCTTTGGATGGCAGTTGTCTCAATCTCCAATTTCTCCACCATCTCTGTGGATACTAAGTTGTCAATGCTCCCACTGTCAATTATCACCTTGCATACTCTGTCTTTAGTCTTGCAAGTTGTCTTGAAGAGACCATTCCTCTGCACTGGCTTTTCAACTTTTGCCTCTAGTTTTAAGAGAACCTTCCTCAACATCTGGGATATTCCATCCTCTTCTCCTTCTGCTTCAACATTCCCTCTCTGTGCTTCTAAAATGTGAGCTTCACTTCCTCCTTATTTATTTTTCTCGGGACATTCCCAAGACATGTGCCCTGTCTTTCCATGGGCATAGCATATTGCTTCTCCTCCTCCTCTTCTTCCTCTTCCTCTAGAAGAACTTCTTCCACTGCCCTGTCTTCCTCGGGAACTTCCTCCTCTTTGTGATTGACTGTGTGGTTTTTCATCCTCATCCTTATACTTATGTGCCTTATCATGGGTAACTCCCTTACCTCTGGTTGGGGCTGGGCTTTTACCTCTTCCTCGTTAGCTTTGTTTTCTAGCCAAATTCTCCTCTACCTTCAGTGCAAATTGATAAGCATCCTCCACTGTCTTTACCGACATCATGTTAAGCTCATCCTGGATTTCATATCTCAGACCATTTATATATCTGGAAACTTTTTCTTGATCTCTCTCCCTTTGTCCAGTTCTTATGTTCAGCCTATAGAACTCCTCTATGTGCTCCTTAACTATCATCCCCTTCTGTCTCAAGTTCTGCATCTTCCTTAACAGATTGATCTGATAATATTTGGGCGTGAACTTAGCCTTCATCTTGGCTACCATTTTGTCCCAATTCTTTATCTTCTTCTTGCCTTTGCTTCTCCTCTCAGCCTGCAATTCATCCCACCACAGTGTTGCATGTCCTTTTAGCCTGGTGATAGCTTGTTTTACTCTTTTCTCTTCATTGACCTCTTCATAGTCGAAATGTTTGTCCATGGATCTCACCCAATCCAGTAGCTCTTTAGCATCTAAATTGTCTTCATACATTGGGACCTCTATCTTGTCTCTGCCTCCCAATATAGCAACTTCTCTCAGCAAGCGTTCTTCGAAAACATCCTCTCCTACAGCTTCTTCGACTTCTACTTCTTCACTCTCTGCATCATTGATGTCTCCAGCATCAGGTGCTCTCCTCTACGTTGCCTCCAGCACCTCTAATCTTGCACAAATTTCTCACATCTCCGTTTCTACAGCTCAATTGGATAAAGGTGGTTCCACTCGTATCCTTGGTGGCATTGTGTTGACTGTTTGTCACACACAGAGTACAACTTCGAGTTCTTTTGTCTCCTCTCCTTTACTTGTTGTCTACGAGCAAAAATTCATCTCTAATACAACTTGATGCAGACCCCTTTCTCTCCTAAGGGTTGCACAACCTCTCGATCAGGATATTCGATTCTAGAGTTGGTTGACTCTCTGAGAACCCACTGGTCTCATTCTTTGTTAACCATAGGTCCTCTCGAATCCCTGTACAAGCTTCTCGGCACCCATGACCTTCCCTTTCGCGCTCTGTGAAAATATCAGAGTATCGGGTGTTAGAGCCTTTTCTCTCGGCCCCTCCTCCGATGTGACATTGGGCTATGACCACATGATTGCAGGCATGGCCACAAGAGGTTTGAATTCAAACTAATTTTGGGCCCACAATTCTCCTCAAGTCTCCACGTGTCCTCCTAGAGAAACCATGGTATGGATTGCGGCCTGCCCTCGATATTTTAAAGTTAGTGAAACTCTTGTCCTCGCAATGCGAGATCACCGTCGATCTCACTATATTGATGGTTCTTTAAAACAGACGATCAAGATATATTACTCAAAATCAACGGTTCAGACTTCCTCCTCCCAGATCGATGATTGTGGTCGATTAGGAATTTCAGGCTCCATAATTCTCAAGTTTCAAACCTTGTTTTCCTTTGCAGGGAAATATTCTGGAGCGGGTGATTTGAAGACACTTGTACTCACAATCAACAACCTAGATTCTACCTTGGGTGTTTGACCTTTCAAATCATATCAACGGTCTTGAGACCCTCCCCTCGATCAACGGTCGAGATCTCCTCCGGGTTTCGGACTTTGGGGATTTGGAATCTCAAACTTCACCCTTTCCCCAACGCTTTTGTCCGAAGGCTATGATCAAATGACACATTTCCCCCCCTAGATCAATGGCTGAGGATTACTTCAGGTCTATACCTAGAGTACATGGATTCACGCCACGTCTCCCCTGAATCTGATGGCTAGATATTGCTTCGAGACTTTACCTAGAGCTCACAGATATTCCCCACATCTCCTCCAGATTCGATGGCTCATATTCACTTTGGGTCTTCGGGCCTTCTGGGTTCGGCAACCTTAGTTCTCAAACTGAAAAATCCCATGACAAATTTCCCAGAGCTCACGATCTTCTAACAAGTGTCCTCCGACAGATCGACAGCTCTCGGCTCTTCGACACTCCGCACTTCGGTAATCTCAGAGTTAAAACTTGATTCCTCCTGAGCTCGCGATATCCAACGGCTCAGATTCTCCTTGACAATCCAAAGCCATACATTCACCTCAGATGATTTGACATCTCAGGTTGCTTCATATGATCGGATGACGGAGATTTCACTTCAGAAATACGGAACTCCAGACTTCGGAAGTTTCAAGTCTCAAATCTTGGTTGGTTCTCTCCCATGTGTATACGAAGCATTAAAGCTTGCCTACCTTGTCTTGAATCAGACGGATCTTGATCCTTGCACTGTGATCCAACGACCAACGTCGCTCCTCCTCCTGAGCTTCTGATTTCTCTGACTTAGACAATTTTATAAGTGTTCAAAGGTTTCGAACCTTTGCTCCTCCGATGAGTTTGACTCTTGGATATCGTTAATACTTATGGAAAGTGTTATTCTTCCTGAGCTTTGTCTTGTGAAGACTTCGACTTCCTGTGCACTTCTTTCATTTTAAGGATTTCGATAACTCAGATCCGAAGGATTTCTCAAAGAGAAATTCCTCTCGCCCTCCTGGCATTCTCCTTTTGTTGGTTCTTTGACTTATTACAAAGTCCCTTCGACACTTATTCGAATCTAGAATCTGTGCACTCCTTGCATCAAATATTTAGACAAGGTTTGAATTCTTGCAGACGACTGTGCACGCCTTGCACCAGTCTCTTTTCACTCCTTGCAAAGGGAAGTTTCATGCTATCTCTTCTGAGCTTCAAAACTGAAATAGATCCCGACAATGCACACCTTGCATTCTGTGTGCACACCTTGCACCACTCAATAGAAGAAAAACAATTGAAACTTATCCTAACATTCACATTTCCATCTACTCATAATGAAATTCATTCATTCATTCATGAAAACACAATAATAGGGAATTTCAAGCAATTTCCACACCATGCATTAGGTCAATTTTCCTCTGCTATATTCAAAAGTGAAAATGGATAGAACTAGATCAAACAAAAACTGAAAACTTAGAAATATCCTGCTAACTTCCAGCTAGCCTCATTTGGGCGTACATAACCTCTATTTATCTCAGAGGGTTCTTAGGGTTCCCCCCGACTACTTGGCTACTCCAAAACCTAACCGAACGACTATCTTAGATCGTTCATATTCCAGAGTAGGAGTGGAAACTCCCACTTTGCTCGCAATTGTTCAAGCGTGCTTCAAAGATTTTTTTGGCGCTAAGTTCAAGTGTGCTTCAAAAACGCTGATTTCAGACGTGCCTCACAATATTTTCCGAGACTACCAGCGTTAAGATTCCAGAAATATTCCCATGCGCTAAGTGGTCCTTCTCTATGTGCTTGCCAACGATGCTCCTGCATCACAATTTACCTTGGAACCTTAGCAGCACACTCCTACTTGAACCCATCAAAGTGATATTTGATTATGTATAAGATTATATAAAACATCTATAAGGGGGTTAACCTTCCTTCCTCAAAAATCATTTCACTCCTAGCTCTCCACAAATCCCAGCAAATAATGAGTGAAAGAGCTTCAAATTATTCTAGGCTTTTGTTCCCTCACTGGAACTAACGGACCATATACCTATACCTCTCATAAGATTCATGGTTTATTCCCAAACTTCGAATGGAAAGTGGTAGCTCACCAACATATGATATAGTGACTCAGGGGCACAATTGTGTATAGGACACCTACTCAGACCTTCAAAGGACCTCCTAATGAAATCATCCTAGGGAAAGACCTCATTCCAAATAACCATCCATAGAACAATCCTACCTTTTAATGGATCCATAATCTTCCAAATATTTTTCAACTAACATTGTTTTATTTGGACTCTTTTATTGGGTAACATCACTTCATAACCCAACAGTTTAGTGTAGAAACTCCTACCGGATTTTTGTCCCACCCAAAACTGTCCTCCTCGTTTCTAAGTGTGATATTACTAGCTATCAATTTCTACACAAACCAATATATTTTGACCTTATCCACCTTCCTCCCCAAAAGCCATGATTGATATAATTACTAACATATGTTATAGTTTTTATATTTAGTGCTCTTAAATACAACTAGAGATTCAAATACAATTTGAATTCATTCCCCCCACCTATCCATCAATCCACCCCTAATTTGATACTTCTACCATTTATGCCTTTATAAGTTATCCACTTCCCTACCAGTGGGAAATATTGAAATAACACTTTCCAAATAATCAAAGAACTTATCATACTTTTTTTGGAACCCTAATCCTATCCAAAACTAAAAAAGGATGAATATATTTCTGAATAAGAATTTCTCTCCACAATCCTAAACCCATTAACCCCTTCCAAAGAATTTTATATGCAAGGGCCTTGGAAAAATGAAAGATATTATTAAGACCCTGACCCCCTTCCATCTTAGGCCTTGAAATCCTCTCCTATCTGACTAGTTCCATTTTCTCCTTATCGTTCTTCCTAGTTTATAGAAAGTTGAATATAGATATGTACTCAAGGGTACGCCATTATATAGATATAGCCTCCAACACATCCTTCACCAAATTTAGTATTCCATCGATATAAATCAATATGGTATACCATGATGTAACCCTATTTTTAATCCTACTATATATCCATAGGCATTCTTTGAAATAACACTCATTGGAATTCAAAACAAATCCTATATATTTTATCCCTAGCTGAAAATATTCTACCAAAAATAAAATAAGTTATTTTATAGCTTGAAGTTAAGCTTCAACCATCCTATGAAATATTATCAAATACTTATGCTCATTGACCTCCATCATAATTTATTTATAGTATATCTCTAGAGTGTGATGGATTGTTGTAGAATCCCTCATTGAACCATCACCAAAAACTAAGCCATCATCTATGAACAAAACTTGGGTAAGGAAAATATGGTTTTCCATTCTAACTCCTTTCCATCTACCATTTCCTCTTTCAAGAATTATTCATCTGTGTAAACATTCTACTACGAGAAGAAACAATAGTGGTGATAAAGGGAAACCTTTCCTCAAACCTGTGGAGGAATGGAAGAAAGGTGAAACAGAAAAATCAATCAACAAGGACAAAGAAACAAAAGAATAGCATCCTTCCACCCAATTAACAAATTCACATGAGAGTTCAAAATTTAGCATCATCAACCTTAGATAAGACCGACTAACCCTATAATAAGCCTTAGATAAGTCTAATTTGTTGATAAAGGATGGCCTCTTCTTTTCCTTTATGGTGTGTAAACCTTCTTGTGCAATTCATATATCCTCATGAATTTTTCTACCATCTAATAATTCAAATTTCTCACCTAAGATGGAAGGGGACAACATAGGCTTAAGTCTTATAGCTATGATATTTGAAATTATCTTATACATATCATTACACAAATAAATAGGCTTGAAATACTCATTAAACTCAAGGGAATCTTTCTTTAGAATCAAAGATGAGAAAGTAGGATTAGTCTCTCCGAGAACCTTACTAGAGCTTCTAGATTCCTCAACAACCAGTAATAAATCCTTACCCACTATCTCTATAAAATATACAAATAATTATACATACCATCCATTAGGGCTTGGCCCCTTATCCTTATGAAATAATTCAATAACCACTTGTAATCCATTTATAGTAACCTATGTCATAAGATCCTTGTTTTGTTCCTAGAACACAAAACTAGGAAAGAAGCAGCAATATGAACTATGTGTGCTATGTTGGCATGAGGGGGCTCCTTGAACAAATTATTGAAGTGATTGATACCCACCTCTACCAAATACCTAAATCTAAGGACTTAATCCCCACATGAATCCTTTATAGTCCATATTGTGTTTATATTTTTCCTCATTTTAGCATAATTGTGAAAAGTGAATGTTTTCATCACCTTGAGCTATCCATGTTGTTTTTATCTTTTGCCTCCATTTTGCTTCTTCCCAATCTAGGAGTTATTTTTTTGTTGCTTCCTTCCATATTAAATTTCTCAATTCTGCTTCATTGAAAATTCCACTCATATTATACTTAAAAATATTTGTTATGTCCTCTTCTAAATTCTAGGTATGTTCTTGTGAATTCTTAAATTCATCCTTTTCCCATTTTGTAGTAATCATTTTTATTCTCTTTAGGTCATCACTAAAATTATAGATTTCAAAGTCCTCCTACTAGCTATCATTGTTTCTCCACTCATTTTGAATCATTTCCTTGCACTCCACATCCTTAAGCCAGTGAGAATTGAATTTAAAGGTCCAACGGGTATTGAGATAGACTCCCCCACTTGAAAATAGATAGGCATATGATCAAATGCCCCCCCTTAACCTATGAAATATCTAATTCTTCCCAAATTGTTAACAATTTTCTCTACAACTAGGAACCTATCTAATCTCTTGGATATGGTCCATATTGTTCCTCCAAGGTTGTTTCAAAACTATATGCTTGATATCAAAAATCCCCACATCATCAATCTTCTGAAGTAAGAAATATGCCTAGATATCCATTAAATCGGTGTCACCCCAAGCCTCTCCTTGTCTCAAGATAAAATTCATGTCCCCTTCCACTAACATATTATGCCTCCTTAATTCCAACCACCCAAAGAAACAATACTAGAAAACTTTCAGTGCCATGAAATGACCATATACAATTATAACATTAAAGACTTTAGCTAACTTGGGATGGAACAATTCCACTCAGATAGAAATATAAACAAAATAGAACTTTGTTATCGGCAATGAATTACACCATCTAACCACTACACCTATATATTCTCCCACCAAACTCATAGCTTCAAAACTCCATCGAAGGGTATACATTGATAATTATTTTCCTTATTGGCCTCTAAGATTGATTCCTAGATCATTAACACTTTAGGGTTACCTCTTAAAGGATTTCATTTTGTGGGCACTTCCCAAACCCCTTATGTTGTAAGAAAGCACAATCATTTTGAAACCTTAGAGTGGGATTTTCCTATGCTAGGGGCCCCTTGAAAATTCATATTTTAACTAGATAACACCCCTCTATATATTCCTTTCATTTCATGAGATAGATTACATTTCCTGCGAGGTTCCCCTGGATTCCACTCTTATCCATACATATACCCTCTTCCACTCCCACTTCCTCCATAACTATCTAATTTTTTGTCAATCTAAAATGATTTTTTTAATTTCTTACGGGAATAAATTCATCAACTGAGGAGTACATGGTACTGATAGTATTTTTGGATTCTGCCTCTTTCTTCCTTGGAGTGGATTTTTCCCCACACTCCAATTTCACCTTATAACTAGGAGTATAGAATACCCATGGATATTTTCCCCTGGAAACCCTTCTTGTTTTTCAACTCCTTTAGAGGGATATTTTGACCTTCTAAGAAATACTCAACTCATTTACCTCCTCCAACTCTTCTATGGGATCTAGATCTTCTAAAGTGGGGCATCCAAATATGGTTTCTTCTTTTTCTTATGAGAAACCTTCATTTTGATGACATCCATAAACAAAAACGGTTTATTCTTAACAAAGGAATATGTCCCTTCTTAAAATCTTCCTACCCTTTCTGCCACCTTTTTCTCCACCTATCTATTTATTATTTTTTTCAGACTAGTAGTAACCCCCTTAGCTATAGTTATTTCTTGTAAAACCATTTAAACAATACTAGAAGTGTGTTCTTTAGATATTAACTTACCTTTTGAAGATGTATTACCATCCATTTTTCCTTTAACACCCTCTATCTAAAATTCATCGTGATCCTTAGCTGCCATATGCTCTTCCACATTGCCTTCATCATCCTACAACTCCTTCTTGGGGCATGTTCTCCCCAAGGTGTCCATACATATGGAATATGGAGCACCTAAAAGGAATATTGACTTAATCTACCTTATATCAATATGACCTATTTCCCACCGGATTATCAATACCATATGACACACCATCTCCAATATTCATCTCCACATAATTTTTTTCGATGGAGGTCTTATCGAATGAGTGAATTTTCTCATAAATATTCAAAATCCTTCCTATTTTATTTCCTAATAGAGTTAATTGCCTCCCCATCACCAGCTCCAAAGGAAGAGAATGAAGAGTAACATATAAATGTTGAATGTCATCCCTTTCTTCAATAGGGTCAAACAATGGATTCTAGTTCTTTATGGAAAACATGGAGCTATCCTAGTACCATTTCCCCTCCAAAATATTATCCTTGTCCTTGGTTGACTAAAATACAAATTTCGTCCAACCTCTTGCAGTCAAATGGAAAATAGGAGCATGTCCCCATTTTTTCCAAACCCTCCTGATCAACATGCTCATGGTTTTTTCTAAAATTAATCTACCATGGAATTTCCCACCAAAGGTGTAGCATGGTAGAGTTGTACCTACTCCATCACTGCATCATATGTCATAACAACTTCATTCCATCAAATTTTAGTTTGACACACCTAGACTTCCTCTTCTTTCATTTCACCACACTTTGTATTGGCTCAAACTTTAGAAATAATAATACAAAAATTCACAACCATCAATTGATAAAAGTAAAGAAAAAATCATTAGTAACTATATAATACACATGAGAAGTGAGTGGTGAGAATATTACCTAAGAGTTGTAAAAATTAAATTACTTACAATGTTGTGAATGTAGAATCATTGCACTCCAATATTTGATCCAACATTCTGGAACCAAGTGTGGGTGCAACCAAACCCTCAATAAATACAATTGAGAGACCTCGAGCCCTTAATCAACTACCTATGCTAGCTTCCAAGCCTTTCAATCAAATTGCATAAGAAAAATGTGTCGTTCTTCTTTCTCCACCTTCATTATACAGAATTATTCTTTCCCATCCATGCAAGAAGTTCCATGCATGAGTTACACTTGTCATTAAGTAATTAATCATGTTATAGCTTTTTAGCCTTTTCTTAATTTAGATTTTCTTTTTTTTTGTTTTCTAGTGTGTCTGTTACCTGCGGGACTAACCTGTGGTCTAAGAAACCATGACCCAGGGGCATCTAGGTCCTCAAAATCACTCGGGGATCGCACCTGTCTGGGCTACACCAACCCTTAACAGGGTTGGATTGTTTTGGGTGTCTCCTCCCTACTACTGTGATTTTCAAACCGTGGTCGCCTTACATAACAAAACCCTCGAAATCCAATCGTGCTAGCGATATTTGACTAATTTAGCTTTTCTTTTATTCCTTTTTAGTAATTTCTCTTATTTTTGTCTTCTCTTCTTTTATACTTTCTTAGTTGTTTTACTATCATGTTATTATTATTTTTTATTATTCTTTTTGCTTTAATTTATTATTATCTATTTATTAATGTAATACCATTTATTTACTATTTATTATTTATTACTTTAATTGAAAGTATGGAGCATTACATACTCCCCCCCTTCAAGGAACTTCATCTCGAAGTTAACTTTAATTATGTTACTTGTAGGTTTTTATTTTCTCGTTGTATCTTTCAAAACACATTTTTTTGAAACTAGTATAAGGGGCACCCAAGTGACCACAACAAGCATTGAAATTCCACATCAGAGCACTAGAGAAGCATGAGTACTCTCTAGCTCTTCTTCCTGACTTTTGGAACTAGGTTTAAAGCTTATCTCTCTAACTAGAGCCCCAAGACTCGATACTTCATCTGCCCAAGTAGGCATCCATTCTAGTACTCACATACCCCATGCATCTCTAAAGGATGATCTAAACTTCCTCCACAACTCCTACTAGGTACCCATCCCCAAGCATCAAAGTTCAATCCTACAACACAATCGGCGAGTACTACTCCAATCCTTATCCTAGACTTTGGCAATATTAGGCACTATATCCTTCTCAAGATGGTCCCATTTCCCATCAATTATTATACAAGGAAAAATAACCACTAGAATAGGTTGGTTGATTGAGTTTGCCCCCAACCCATAAGGTGTTACTTGAAGATATTTTCCTTTGTAATTATGGACTCCCAAAATATCATCAAATGAATTGTCCCTCTCGACCCACTAGTGGGTTTCCTGTCAATCACCACCTCACAACATGCACCCAATGCATTAGTTATAGTCACAATATCATCATCTCATAGAAAATAATTAACATGCTAACTCTCACATGTCATCATGAGAACACAACATCATTGCCATCATGACATCTTGAATAGTAAGGAACCACATGCGCATGCATGTAGTCATTAAACATCTCATCATAAAATATATATGCAATTACCACATGCCATCTCACCATGAAATACTATCATAAGAATATAACCTCAACATATATTTTTCAAAGATATAGCATTACATCAACATAATAAATGGAACCACATGTTAACATAACATCATGAATATGATAATCACCTCAACACATTATTAGAGATATAAGGCTTACTATGTAATAAAGTCACTTTATGACTTCAAAATATGTTAATGTTCATTTTTTGTGTAAAGCAACATATCCCACATTCATAAGTGGAAATGATTTTATTAATGAACAATGATATATAAGGAGGTAAAATCCTTTGTAATAAGTGCACCAGTTATTCATTGATGATATCATATGGTGTTATTGTTAGCATATTTCTTTGAGATTGGTTATGTCACTCAACCCTATTGAAGGTTTCCTCTTTTAGTGATCTAGCTCATTTTGTAATATGGTATCAGAGAAAGAATTCATATCAAGACTCTCATCCTTTGAAAGACAAGGTTTCCACTCTTGCAACTTCAATAGTCTGAGAGCCATGAAGTGCCATAATTCGAGGGTGTTTAGCAACGTGTTCACTCAAATTTGAGTTTTTTGTTTTAGCCACTATTTAATGCAGGATCCTTCTTAATTTTCTCAATAGAGGCGGCAAGGGTTTTATTGCAATCCTACGGCCGATCTCTCTCATATTTGCAAATATATACAGCCCTAGTTTGTGTATCCTTTCTTTGCATCCGTCGATAATTATTTTTTAGCAATGAAAAATATTATATCTAATCATTCATGGATATTTCATTAGATAAGTAGTCGGGTTCCAATTTCCATACGTGGAAAGTGAATATCTATATGAAATTAATGAATAAACACCTTTGGATAATTTTCAAAGGAACCGAGGTAGCACCTGCAGATCCAAACAAGTTGATAGAATGGGAGAACAAAGATGATAAGGAAAAATTCATTATTGGTCTTTCCCTCTTAGATTCATAGCTACATCACATAGATCTGCACAAATCATTCAAGTAGATCTGGGAGAATATCAACAAGTTATTTGGGGCACAAACATTGAATGCGAAATTTTCCCTAAAATTACAGTTATTTCGCTTTAATATGTCAGTTGAATCTGCCATTTCAAGTCATGTCAACAATATAAGATCTATTATCAGACAGCTTGCAGAAGTCAAGGAAGTAGTTGATGAGGAGAATGCAAAGACTATTCTCCTGAACAGTTTGTCACCTAAATATAGTAGTGTTATCTTTAACCTAAGTCAACTACCTTCACAAATTCCAAACAAAATGATTGCAGCATTTCTAGCACGAGAAAAGATAACTATTGAAGGTGATAGCCAATAGGATCTTGCATTCTACGCAATAAACAGCCACAATAGATTAGCAAAAGTCAAAGAGGAAATAGAATGCCACTATTGCAACAAGTTGGATCATATAGCTTGGAATTGTAGACAATCGTCCAACGATGTTATTAAGGGAAAGGTCAAATATAAACAACATATAGTGAGTGTAGCCATGATTGAAGATCCATCGGATGCTGATAGTGGTGAAGAATCTACTTAACAAAAGGGATTTTGTGCATTTTAGGAATCCCATGCTTTGAAGAAAGGAAGGGATCAGTTAACAAATCAAACTGGATTGTTTCCCAGTTAGTTCATAAGTTGTGGATCTAGGGAAAGATCCCTCATTAGTTGGAGAGATGCATTTGGATCACAGTCTACTAGTGAGGCACACAACATGCATGTGGATTGTTGTCCAGTAATTGACTTCGAGAGATTTGTATCCGGGAGTTCAGAGAGGTGGAATCCGAGAACTCACGAATTCAACTCAACAACTACACTGTTGTGATGGTTATGAGGTATCTTGATGGAGCTCAAACTAGTCCAGGAATTGTGTTCAAAAAATAAGCTTCTAAAGGATGTTACTAATGTTTAGTGTTCAGTTTATGTGTTTTACATTTAGTATATGTATTTGATTCCAGTTTATTTCATAATTGTACACCTTATGGGGAGTATTAGATATATAGGTCTTACTATGTAATAAAGTCACTTTATGACTTTAGAATATGTTAATGTTCATTTTTTGTGTAAAGCAATATATCCCACATTCATAAGTGGAAATGATTTGTTAAATGAATAATGATATATAAGGAGGTAAACTCCTTTGTAATAAGTGCACCAGATATTTATTGATAATATCATATGTTGTTATTGTGAATATATTCATTTGATCTTAGTTATGTGACTCAACCCTATATAAGGTTTCCTCATTTAGTGATCTAGCTCATTTTGTAATACACATATCACATGTAGAGCAATAAAACATCATGAGCATTCTTATCATGATTTGTCAACAAAATCAAACTATCTAGCTTGCATGAATATATAAACAATGATTATATATATGTTGGATATGTGTTATATTCTTTGCATGGATAGAACTAGTGATCCTCTTTGTCGGGTGCATAAGGGGGTAAGAGGGGGGGCTATTAGGCCCCCCCTTCGGGGATTTAGAGGGGGGAAAAGCACCCCCTTTCCTGGAGGGTCATACGAGGGAAGAGCCCCCTTGTCCATAGAGTTGCAGGGGGGGTGTGAGCCCTCTGCACAGGGGTTCGAGGGCAGTGCCCCCAAAAAAAAAATTATCGGTTTTCATGTCTGTTTTTTGGTGCTTTTTCAGCACATGGTTTTTTGCCGATGGTTTTGTATTTCCAGTTAAGCAATTAGGATTGTTGACTAATCTAATTCATTAGATTAGCATTTTGGATGTCGTTGGATCCTATATGTATATTGTATTGTAAACAATGTATGATGAGATGAATATAGAGGATGATGGTTTTCCCGGTTTGGGTTTCCAGGGAAAAAATCTTTGTGTAATGTTTGTATTTGCCATTGTATATTTTTTGTTGTTCTTTTATTGAAAATAGGTTTGCAGTAAATAATTGTACAAGGTTAAAATCTACATTTGGTATCAGAGGTATTATAGGATTCATGGGGATGCCTTTGTGGTCAGGGGTTTGGCTCAGGATTGTGATAAGCCTTGTTACAGTGGGAAATCTGCAGTATTGATTCTTCAATTGAAAAGAAATGGCAAGCAGTTCGAAAATAGAGATCGATAGATTCAATGGGAAAAAATGTTAGTTGTGGAATCTTAAGATGGAATAAATATGAAGTCTTTGACGGGTTTAAAGAGTTTAAGGCTCTTGTTGAGAATCAAACAGAGAAAAGAATTAAGGTGTTGAGGTCTGATAATGATGGAGATTTCTTCAAGAATGAATTTGAAGAATTTTGTAAGAAATGTAGTATAGAAAGGAATAATACTACTCCTTATACACCTCAGCAAAATGGATTTGTAGAAAAGATGAATAGGACGATGATGGAAAAAGCAAGGTGCATTCTCAGTGGTGTTGGGTTAGGGAAAGAATTATGGGAAAAGGCAGTCAATACTACATGTTACATGGTGAATCGATGACCCTCATCAGCACTGGATGACAAGACTCCACATGAGGTATGGACTGGTAAGAAACCCTCTCTCACACATCTCAAGGTATTTGGTTGTGAGGCCTATGTTCATGTTCCAAAGGAAAACATGAGTAAGCTAGATAAGAAGGATGAAAAGTGCATCTTTATTGGGTATAAAGATGGTCTCAAAGGTTATAAGCTTTGGAACCCAGAAACTAAGAAGGTTGTGTATATCTGAGATGTGTTATTTAGAGAAATGAAAGATGTTTTCAAACAGGAAGTCCTACCAAGTAAGGAAGAACCAGAGAAAATAGAGTTTGAGTCAAAGGATGATGAATCAGACTCTATAGAAAAACAGGAATCAGAAGAAGAAGATCCTCATACTCCAGTATTGAGGATATCAGTTCGAGAAAAAAGGATATCGGAAAGGTACAATCCACCTAATTTATGTTCAAATTTGTATTTGTCTATTACTGATGATGATCCTAGAACTGTTAGGGGGGAAATGGATTCAGAGGATGGAAAACTCTAGAAAAAGGCCATGGTCAAAGAAACAGCAACCTTGGATAAGAATGAGGCTTGGGATCTAGTGGAGTTTTCGACTGGAAGAAATCTCATTGGTAGTAAATGGGTATTTAAAAAGTAGTTGAACGCAGATTGAAAAGTGGAGAAACAAAAAGCTCAATTAGTAGAAAAGGTTTATTCCCAAGTTGAGGGAATTGATTTTGGTGAGATGTTTTCTCTTATTGCCAAGTTAACCTCTGTTAGATTTATGTTATATGTTCCTACTATGTTTTATTTTGAAATAGAACAGATGGATGTGAAGACAACATTCCTACATGGATATTTGGAAGAAGAAATATACATGAAGCATCCAAAAAGCTTTGTTGTGAAGGGAAAGAAGGAGCTGCTATCCCAGCTAAAAACGTCCCTATATGGTTTGAAACAATCACCAAGGATGTGGTATCAAAATTTTGATACTTATATCTTAGGACTTGGCTTCATAAAAAGCAAAGAGGATCACTGTGTGTATTTTAAATTAATTGGTGATCATTTGATTTATTTGGTCTTGTATGTGGATGACATGTTATTGATAGGAAACAACAAGATGAATATCCAAGATGTGAAAAATTAGTTGTCCTCTAAATTTGACATGAAGGATCTTGGTGCTGCAAATTTGGGCATGGAAATTAAAAGAGATCGGAAAAATAGGAAACTACGGTTAAATCAGAGAAAATATGTTGAGATAATATTGCAGAGGTTTAATATGCAAGAATGAAAACCGGTTAGGGTCTCTATTCATGTAGGTGTAAGGTTATCTACGGATCAGTGTCCCAAGAAACAGGAAGAGGAGGAGGACATGTCTCATTTTCCATAAGTGAGTGTGGTTGGCGGCTTTAAGTATGCAATGTTCTGTACTAGACCAAACATTGCACATGCAGTGGGAGTTTTGAGCAGGTATATGTCAAAACCAGGGAAGGATCATTGGACAGTAGTAAAGAGAGTTTTCAGGTATTTGTGTGGCACTACTAGCTATGTATTGTGCTACCAAGGAAGACCAAGTTTGGATAGAGTGTTGGACATACGTGGATTTATGGATGTATACTAGGCTGGAGATATGGATCGTAGAATATCTGCAAGCACATATGTGTTTAAACTGTTTGTAGGAGCAATCAGTTGGATGAGAAAAATACAGTTTGTAGTGGCACTTTCAACTGCAGAAGCTGAATACATGGCATCCTCTCATGCAAGAAAGGAAGAAATATGGTTTACAAAGATTGTGTTCAGGTATTTGGGTTAGTACAACAAATTGCAAGGAGAGAGTGTGAGAGTCAGAGTGCAATTTTTTTGGCAAAGAACTCAGCTTATCATTCAAAGACAAAGCATATTGATGTTCAATATCACTTTGTGAGAAACGTGGTTGAAGAAAAGAAGGTGTTGTTGATGAAGGTGGACACTTTGAAGAATGTTGCAGATTCATTAACAAAATGTGTGAGCACTGAGAATATCTCCTGGTGTAGAGGATCTATGGGCATTGTTGCCCTAGATTGTTGACAATGTAACCTTGTAACCCCCTGTTTGCAAAGAAAACAACAAGTGGGAGAATGTTGGGTATGTGTTATAAATTTTCCCAGGTAGGTCATAGGGGGGGCGCAACCCCCTTGTCTAGGGGGTTGCGGGGAACCGGGAGCGTCCCTTAGTGGGGGTTCGGGGGCAGCGCCCCTGGAAAAAAAAAATTATTTATATACTGGTTTCGTGTCCATTTTTGGACGGTTTTTCAACACATGGTTTTTCGCTAATGGTTTTCTATTTCTAGTTAAGGAATTAGGGTTGTTGACTAATCCAAGTCATTGGATTGGGGTTTTGGATGTCATTGTATCCTATATGTATATCATATTGTAAACAATGTATGATGAGATGAATATAGAAGATGTCGGTTTTTCCAATTTGGGTTTCCAAGGGAAAAATCTATGTGTAATGTGTGTATTTGCCATTATATATTTTTTGTTCTTTTATTGAAAATTGTTTGCAGTAAATAATTGTACAAGGTTAAAATCTAAAATTTTCTAATACACATATCACATGTACATCAATAAAACATCATGATCATTCTTATCATGATTCGTCAACAAAATCAAACTCTCTAGCTTGCATGAATATATAAACAATGACTACCTTATATTCAATCTAATGCAATAATATCATCAAATATCCATCTGGGTTATGTTTTGGTTAAGTTTGTCAGCCTGGGATAGATCATCAACACTATGAGTGCCATGTTCTCATCAAGATATCAATTGTTTTTCGATAATCATTTCCTCTTCTTTCAACAAGAAATTTGACAATTTACGGGGTAGTTATAGTCACCCTTTTAGTATGCTCAAGTTTTCATATATTCTCCTTACTTGAGCACATCGTTAAACTTTCAAGTAAGTCTCAACTTCTATATCCACAATCTCTAAGCATATATTATTTCTCACAGAGCAAAATTTGGTGAAATTTGACATTAAGTTATTACTAGCCTTACTAGCATACCTTACACCATCAATATCAAAATTTGGATTATCACCCTTGTATATGTTTTGATCATTACCTGAGGTTCTTACGTCACTTTATGTATTGTGCTTATTCATTCAAGGATTGTTATACCCAATAGAATGTAAATATTGGGTCGTCATATTTTAAGTTATCATTGTTCACTATTAGAACGATTTGCTCACCTAATCAAAACACACAACCAATCATTGGCATACCATATTATTACTCTTCATGATAGGTGAGTACTCCTCAACCTTTAAGACTCAATTTATCACATGGTCTATTTTCTTTGCCAAAAAGTAGACAGTTGTTATCCTTGAATATTTAAACCTTCAACATTTTCCCAGCATATCACTTGTCATCCCTCACTAATTAAAAGTGTTCTAGTTCATAACCCATATATTGGCACTTTAAAAATTATATAGGTCATCACTATGACCCTTACTAATCATCTTTAGTCATCATTCATGTTTCTCATTCCACTCATCAATATCCTTAAGAATTATTGCCACTTGAGAGAGAGACTTTTTCACTATCCTCACATAAATTGGCCTTGGGTTTTATTACATTTTCATAGTTCCCCTATAACTTTAATGCTATAAATTATGTATATACCTTAACGGATTCATCTAAGCTTTAATTAACTACTCTAATTCAAACAATTCCATATTATTTTTATTCAAATTGGGTACCTTGCTTAACTATCACTAATATTTGACTAGCTAAGAGAATATTTCCTTTATGCTAAGGTGTTTCCCTTTTCTACTTGTAGAATATTTATAATTTATAACTTGTCTTCTTCAGTTCCATCTTACAAGTACTCATGGGTTTATTACCTCTAATGTCACTAATTTTTGTAGTTCCTTAAAATGATCTTCATCATTATCATGATCATTTAACTTCATTGGTTGATTGAAAATATTGTTTTCCTTATAGGAATCATCCTTATTTAAACTTTATAGTGATCCTTATCGTGTTCTTTTATGTAAATACTTATGTGATTCCACAACCATTTTCCACGAGATTATTCATTCACGGGATACCTCAAGAGTGCTAAGTTATTTAATCATGATTATTCCAAAATCCAAAATCCATCATGTTCTAGGATAGGTTATTGCTTCCCATTCATTCCTTATACGGTTTTTACTACAAGCTACAATCTCATCCTCATTTTTGAACTTCCACTCAACTCACCTTACAATTCATCATCTATTGTGAAGTATCTATCTATTATCCTTTTTTCGTTCTTCTCATTCCTCCAAATTAGTTATGGTTTTGAGGATGACAATAAACCATCATCATTAGAAAATTTTCAAATTCATCCTTTGTCCTTCCTCCATAAGGTAACTTTGTGTCGCTAAAATTAGGGATCAAACTTCAAAACTTTCCTTCCTTTCTTAAAACCCTTGTCTCTTTATACTTATTTTTCCATATTCTCATTCTAATTAATAGGTTTACTATCCTTCCAAGGATAGTTTCATACTATATTAAGGTATATACTCATTGCTTCTAGTTTTGGCTTCATTTGACATGTACTTTCGGAGAATTGTACTACTAGTATTTCAATTTGATCAATTATGATTTCTCAACATCTTTCATGAATAGATAGTGTCTCCTTTAATTCCTTAGGTTACCTCAGCCAGTTTAGCGTATTATGTGATTGTATATTACTTCATATATGATGGCCTATTCTTAACGTTCATAGTCATGCCTTTAAGTTTACACTTCCAGGCGTAAGGGAAACAATTAAGATGCATCTTGATTATTTTCATGCACTCATCAATGCATGTCTACAACATAATTCTATTATCTTCTTTATTTATGAACATTGACATGTTATATGGAGTGTATCAAAGAGTGTCATCATCCCCTTCTAGGCTAATTATAAGTTGCTCATGCTTCCTTAATGTATGGAATTTCCTATCAATGTCTGCAAGTTTATTTACATTATCATTATGGGTCTATGAAATCCATGGATATATTTTATGGCACAAGCAACCTGAGTGTTATTGCCTATCATATACTTCTTATGAAATGTTTCAAAGCCATTAAGTCCATTTATGAGTTCTAGGATTAAGTCTTGTGGTATAGGTTTTAGGGATCGAACATTCATATTACAGTCAACAAATCAACATTTGTGCATATTTCTCACACTAGTTAACATAAGAATAAGCATGAATGCATACAAAAAATATCTTGACTAAATTGCACTATTTGTTTCTAGTTCATCAATTCATTATTTTTCTCCCCCTGTTAAAAGGCAACGTCCTTAGAGAATAATTGACTAAATAAGCATTCATTTAATCTACTTACAACTCAAACAACTACCATGAATCCATAGTATAAAGTTTCAATTACTCATTCATCTCCAACCCATAAAGTCACATCATTATCACTAAGTTGTCATTTCATTAACTTTATTTTTTTAGGGTTGTGTGAGTAACCATATGGTTTCAATTCTTGCATAATGAAAAAACAACCTTAATAATTTAATGTGCATTTCAGCACAACCATTACTTAATATTAATTTCATGGGAAAGTCATCATTATAATCCATTTATTTCCCTTGGTTTATGTCTAAATATTTGTGCAAAATCTTCATAAAAAAATTTAAATCCATACTTTATTATGAGTATCATTACTATATCAAAATTTCACAAAGATTTTTAAGAACCAATATCATTTGGTTTGCATATATATAGTTTCACTAAATTTGAATTTATTCTTGTTTAAAGAAACCTATATAATTTATGTATTATTATTTCTAAATTTTGATCCATTACATATGGTATCATAGCCTGGTTGCAACTCTTGAGGCCTATGAATCTCCATGATTTCATTGCAACCCTTGAGGCCTATGAACCCTTGACACAAAGGAGACCACCTTCCTTCACAACCGCTTCTCCACCAACTTCCAAAACAACTTAATCAAAAACAATATCTTCCTTGCCACATTTTACATTGGTTTTATTTGGCTCAGATTCCACTACCAATAGAATATCATAAAATTTCAAGTGTTGATGAGTAAAAAAGCAACCCTCAACTCCTCATCATGAACCACTAACTCCACCTTGACCTATAGTTCCTTATGGAAAGCGCTGACACAATTCATAGGACTAAGAAAAACCCCATCGTGCAACAATATATTCTCATCATTCCATTGAATCATGAAAGAGCACCCAAATACCTTCTTCCACCATGACTTAGTACCTCCCTATATTTTCAACTGAGGTACTTGTGACATCATAGGTCTGAATTGATACGCCCCCTTGTCTTCTATTAATAGCCATGGCAAACCTCTTGCAAGGAAGGAGCATGCCCACCAAGATTTGACCCTAGGTCATTGTCACGACCACCATTCCAAGTTGATACCAGACCACAACCTGATGGAATTGTATGTATATACTTATATGTAAATGTGTACATATATGTATATACATGTGTTTGTGCATATACATAGACATATGTATATAGGGGCACACATAAACTATAACCTTTACATTTATGTATATACAATTGTGTTTGTCTATATGTGCCTATGTGTATGCACACACACACATGATTGCATGGAAACAATAGCCTTTGTAAATACTAATGAATTAAAGTTTAAATTGTGAATATTTGGGACAACTATGAAATAAACTAAAAATAATCTTAATAAAGATAAGATTAATTTCTTTGAAAATATATATATTCCATACCTGTAAGTTTGTTTTTAAGTTTAGCAATTCAATGAAGAATGCATGTTTAGTGTAATTCTAAATAAAGGAACCCTTAGAAGGATTGTTGTTACTCAATGTTTGATCCCTTCCTTTCAAATGATCATAAGAGGAAGTTGTAGTCAGTGAGAAAGAGAAAATATTTTTGGAGGATGAAGGTTGAGGGATAAAGTCTCCTCAAACCCCTTGATAATAGCATGGTGATCCCAAATCGTATGAAGGTCCATTAAAGGGGTGAATTTGCTTCACGTCCTCAAATTATTTTTCCAACATCCCTGATGACCCACCAACATGTATGGTGGGGTATCAGAGGCATTCCATTAGGTCATTACTCCCACCATTCTCAAATACCCACCGTCAAATATGGCAATCCATATTGAATGATGAGGTATAAAAGTTAGGGGGGGTTGTTCCTCTTCCATCTATTAGTGACCCCTTCCATCACACGTGGTGGATCATCTCATATGGAATGGCACCTTTGGTAGAGACACTCACCCTACGATCCTAAATGGAAAAGCATAAAAACATAGGTCTTCATCTCTTGCATTCCACCATAAGCTTCCACACACATAAGTTTAACAAGAGAAGAATAGGGTCCACCTTTTTCCACCTTTGAACGAGAACACTAACCTAGAACACTGCAAGGGTTAAAAAACAACATGAAATCTAAGAGAATAAATCAAAATGCCTAAGGAAATGCAATGGTAAGAATTTTCAATTGGATCTAGCCCAAGCATTTGAGAGGAGTGTTATCCTCCCCACCAGAATCAATTCCCACAAGTGACATGTTGATTTCTTAATGATTATATTGTGATATTGGCTCGATCCCTAAAGAACCAAATTTTCCCTAGGTATCATCCTCAAAATAAGAGAAAGTGCCAAGTGGATTTCCCTTGGATAGTAAAGCACCTCATCTCCATGGAAAGCCTGCACAATGTTAAAACGTCTCATAATGTTCCTAATAAAAACCCACCCCATTGCCTCATCCAAGTTATGAAAATGATGAAAGAAATCTATCACAGTACACATCATAAAACTCCTATTACCTTATTCAAATTATTAAAAAATCAAAGAAAAAAGATTCAATATTTAAAAAGGAAAATAATCCTATCAACTTCCCTTTTTTTAATGGAAACATTGATCACAACTAAATGTATGCATAAAATAACCAAAAATCATTTATTGTTTTCCTACTAAAACTTGTTATTGTGGAAAGAAAGACCAAATCTTCATTATACATTATATACTTAGTTTACACTTAGTAGTTGGTTGGTGGAAGTTAGTCTAAATTACGTAACTATGGACAATGAGGTCCCATTTACGGAAAGCAAACTATGTTGTTAAAAGAAAATGAAGCCACATGCAATTTTCAAGTGATTTTGAGAAAGACAATTCCCGCAATCCCAACATTTAATTCAAAATAAGAACACGGGACATGAAATACATGAGACAATTCTTCAAAGTTGTGTTCAATGAAGCTTACAAGATGACCCATACAGTAAACGTATACAAAGGAGTTTTCACAAATGGGCCATAGTTCATGAAGGTTCATTGGAATTCTATATTGGGTCGCTCAAATCCATTCTCTAAATTTTTGTTAGTATTTTATTGTGATCCACATTCGTATGTTTTGATAAATTAAGATGCTCCCATTTTGAATAATAATAACAATAATAATAAACAAATATTTGTGATTTCACAATAAAGCCGCGAAAAAAAAATAAGTGAATCATACATGTCAACTCAATTTGTTGTAACAGTTGATGATATGACTAATTATCCTTTAAATCTATCATTAAATGTAATGATCAATTTCTAAGCTAACGAATATATAGATTACATGTCTATTATCATTTATATTTTGTACTTTGATATAGTGATAAATTTCAAAGCTTGTAAACAAATAGATCTTATGTTTAGGCTCTTTTATACATACTATGTGATCTCTACATTGTATGAGAAATATTTCCACCCAAAACTCTCACTATATAGATTTTTTAAAATTAGTTGACGAAAATCACCACTAACCAACAGCATCATAGTTTAACAAAGAATTATCTCCTAAGGATAGTACAACATAACCAATGATTTCGTCAAAAACCTTAACAATGTACAGACAAAGTAAACTTTGTGGTTTTACATACTATGTGATCTCTACATTGTATCAGGGTATTTTCATCCAAAACTCCCACTATATGGCTTTGTTAAAATCAGGTATATAAAAAAATTCACCAACCTACACCATGAAAATTTAACAAATAATTTCTTCTTAAGAATAGTAAAACATAACCAATTACTTCATGAAAATTAAAACCTTAACAATGCACATACATGGTGTTGTAGTAACCAACAACTACATGAAGATCAAATGTTAACATTGTATATATTATACTAAACTAATGAATTTTCACTTTATAAGGATAATGTGTCCTATTGAGATCCACTTAAACCTATTTGGTATGTCGAATGTGTTAACCCCCTTTGATGGCAGAGGGAAATCAACTCTGAAGGATCAATCACTTTCCATCACATACACAAAATTGCTCTACACCCATCCATGTTTGAACCTAGCTTGTTTGCATGGCAGTGTGCTATTCCAATGATTACCCTTCTATGATCACTAAGCATCACTCATTTGTTGTCGATTTGGTTAATTTGGATATTATTGCCATTTACATTTATTTTTTAAACTAACAAACATTGTCTCACATGAGTTGGGGTCCTCCCTAAGGGTCTAATGGAGAGTCGAATATCCCAATAGACCAATAATAATGGAGGACATTCAATGTAATATGGACTAGGTCCACTATGTATGTTATTACTAAATGAGGCTCATTGTGTTAGTTTGCATTGAATAAATCTAATGTGGCATCATTAAATAGAATCCACTAGGTAGTTAAGAGGTAGTTGTGATTAAGGTTATCTTGTTAACTATAAGTGAGGATGGAATCCTCCTTATTAGATGTGTGGAGTTTATTATATTTGTAACTTAGCTTATTGAGAGGTCTTCCAACCTTAAGAGGCAAGTGAACATGAGTGGATTCCTTCCATAAAAGGGTCATTGTAAGGTGTTGCCCTGCCTTAAGGGTATTTTGATATAATCAAGAAAATAGAATTTCTATATTATTCATGGATATCTAGCATGATATATCATTTTCATATCTAACGTACTTACCAAGTGGTATCGAAGTTCTTCCTTAGGCCAAAAGAGGGAATCGTTTTCTATTTTGCAAGTTTGCAAAGGGAAAAAGAGGTTCGCAACACTGATCAATTCATGTAGCTTTATGAGTAAATTTTGAAGAAACCAACTATAGATCTAAGTTCCTCTCAGAAAAATTCTCAAGTTCAAAAACAAATATCCTAATTGGAGTTCAAAAAGTGAAGATATTGTTGATTTAAAATCAGTGATTTAAGGGTTTTTTGTGATGTTTGCATGCACTATAGAGGATTTTTAGGCTTTGATTTGGTATATTATATGAAATACTTCTTATCAATATTTAGTGCACTACAACCCTAACAATTTTTTCTTCGATACCGTAGCTCTCATACTTACAATCACTTATAGCATTTTACAAGGATATTTATCCCCCTGTTGAATTTTCATTAATTACGTTAACATTAGATTTACCATAGCAATTTGAACTTATTTTGTATGCTCATTTCTCCATTGGCGATGTTGCACCATCATCACCCCAACTATAGGCACATACTCATGCCACCCCCGAGCATAACATATACATCCTGGGAAACCCTTCTACACAAGGGGAGAAAACCCAACAAACCTTATTATAGAGAATATCCTTGCCAAGAAAAAATAACCAAGAACAAGATATATCCACTACAGCAAACCACAAAGAAGATAACCCAGCAACATAGATGCAGCACAACCTAGCCAGAGTGCTAGGGTGTCTAGCCTCCACTAGCGCACCACCAAGAGATGACCAACAATGCAGTTGCAGCTCACTCTAGCCAGAGCGCTAGAGTGTCTGACCTTCAACATGCGCATCACAAAATACAAACCCTAGCGAGATGTGTGAGGAAACCCTAACCAAGATGTGCCTTGCTTCCTTCTGTAGTTGCATATCTCCACCAAACTTGCATTATATCTCCATGAGAGAGTGTGCCAAATGAGGAAGGCATCACTCTTATTTATACTAATCTATCCAGTGACTTTTCTAGCAGGACCGACCTAACTTTCTAGAAAATATAATTTATGTTTACCTTTTTCTTTTGAAGCCGACTTTACTTCTGGAGCATTATAATTCTTCTTTATTATTTTATGTGAGGTCGAATTCTCTTCTAGGATCTTATTTGACTTCCAATGGTTTTCCTTTAACCTCTTGGCAAATTCATCTATAAGAAAGGTTATCCTGGAGGTGAATACCTCCCACGGCTACCAGAAACATCAACACTCCCTCTTAGCCAAGGAGGTATTCTCCATGATGTTTTTCCTCTAGTCCTCATAGCCTCGAAGGCTATGCCATGGTCCTCTGGCCATGCTATGGTCACTCAGACCATGCTACTGGTAGCATCATCAAGTTGCACATGGCTACACCCAATGTGGACCTTTTCTAGGCCCTCATCACCACTTGAATACAATAGGACCTACTCGTCCGTAGTGTGGCACTAGGACCTACTCACTCGTAGTGCATTATCAAGGACCTACTCGACCATGATGTGTCCACTTGATCTACTCCCAAGGGATGTTGGGCACCAACCCAGTACAACCTATCAGTCCATCAATAAGTGTCATACTCAACTCAATCCATCAAGGAGTATAGTCACAGAAGAATGGCTCACGGAGCTGCAACCATCAATACTCCCTCTCAACGAGGAAGGCATTCTCCAAGAATATCTTGTATTGTTCTTTATATTCTTTTGTCATAGAAAAGTTTATCCGTGAGCCTTATTAGCTATATTGATGATCCATCTCCACAACCATGTGTCTAGCACCTCGGATCATTCTTGTCCCATGACACGAATTATGACCACATCGGAGCCACATTCACCTCATAGTTGATCTTCGAATGTCCACGTTCCCATAGGATCAGTCTGTGAATGCATTTAGCTCGATGCTATCGGACATGTGAAATTGCACCTCGAATCTTCAATCCATCAAAGACTACGTCGGGACACATCTACTCTAGATGTATATGTTCCCTATCTCCCATGGTCTGCAGCCTAGTACTGGGAGAAGGGTCGGCCCAATGCTTATCGGGACTACTCACCTCACCGTGAGTGTTATTCCCGATGAAATTCACACACATTGGAGGAGTCCCCAATCCATCGAGAACTATGTAGCTTTAGTCCATCGAAGACTACATCAGGCTTCGAGTCTTCAATCCATCGAAGACTACATCAGGCTTCGAGTCTTCAATCCATCGAATACTATACCAGGGTCCCAAGCCTTCATTCCATCGAATACTATGTCGGGCTTTGAGTTTTCAATCCATCGAAGACTATACCAAGGTCCCAAGCCTTAAGTCCATAAAAGACTACCCTGGGATCATTTCAACATGATCAAGTTCATCTTAACAATCTTGGAATGTCTACTCGATATCCTCCTGGAGATCTAGAAGCAACTCGAATCTTCAATCCGTCGAAGATTACATATGGGCCTATTCCCACATGATCAAGTCAATCTATTCAATCTTGGAATATTGGCATGATGTTGCAATCATCAACATTCCCCCAGGGAAACATTTGCATTCCTTCCAAGCTTGTCCCAGATAGAGGCTTAGTGCAAATGTCAACTACCTGCTCATCTATGGATATGTGTTGGAGCCTCACTACTTCGTCTTACACCATGTCTCTAATGAAGTCATGCAAGATCCTTCAAAAGCCATCCTACTTCATGATTTGCGTCACTGGTTGTGATATATGAGTGCTACAGATATCTGCTTCATGTTTCAAACTAGAGACTATCTAATATGTTGTCTTATGCAACCGTCACTATAGCTCCCTCTTAGATCTATCACTAGTGTCATGCCTCCTCCTCAGAACAAGAAACAAGAGCAACAAAATTTCCATGGCAACCTCCATGGAATTTAGCAATATAACCTACCTCGAATAGACAACAAAAAAAGAATATCTCCTAGAGGGGAGATAAACAAATGCATCTCTATTATTAAGTGGTTAGTATAATGATCATAACTCCAATAGATCAAAAACATAAGATCGCAATTTTGCCATAACAGCTAGAGGCATATCAAAACAATCAAACCTGGAGGGTGTGTTGTTCCTCTGAGATCTATTTGGATCTATGATTTGTTGTTTAGACAAAAGTCCCTTCTCCTGCAAAACATCCTCAAGATAATGATAAAATTTAACATATACAAGTACATACCTCAGAAATTGCAGCACCATCTAGTAGTAGCGGTAAGCAGTGGCAAACCCTAAAAATTCAAGGTGCTCCAACTAGCTTGACAAAATAAAACTGTGCAGCGGCAAGGTATAGCGGAAAACTGCAACGGCAAGGTAAATCTCATGATCTTCCTTCCAGCGATTACTCTGTTCTGAAAGAAACCAAGCTCTAATACCATGTTGAATTTTTGTTAATTACGTTAACATTAGATTTACCATAGCAATTTGAACTTCTTGTGTATGCTCGTTTCTCCATAGGCGATGTTGCACCATCGCCACCCAACCATAGGCACCTACTCGTACCACCCACGAGCATAACATATACATCCTAGAAAACCATTCTACACAAGGGGATAAAACCCAGCAAACCTTCTTATAGAGAATATCCTTGCCAAGACAAAATAACCAAGAACAAGCTCTATCCACTAGAGAAAACCACAAAGAAGATAACCCAGCAATATAGATGCAGCACACCCTAGCCAGAGTGTTAAGGTGTCTAGCCTCCACTAGCGTACACCACCAAGAGATAACCAACAATGCAGTTGCAGCTCACTCTGGCCAGAGTGCTAGAATGGTTGACCTTCACCATGTGCATCACAAAAGACAAACCCTAGTAAGAGGTATGAGGAAACCCTAACAAAAATGTGCCCTACTTCCTTCCTTCTGCAACGACAGTTGCAACTCTCCACCACACTTGTGTTATATCTCCATGAGAGAGTGTGCCAAATGAGGAAGGTGTCACTCTTATTTATATTAATCTGTCCAATGACTTTTCTGGCAGGGTCGACCTGACTTTCTGGAAAATATAATTTATGTTTATATTTTTTTTCAAGAACCGACTTTACTTCTAGAGCATTATAATTCTTCTTTATTATTTTTCGTGAAGTCGACTTCTCTTCTGGGATCTTCTTTGACTTCCAATTGTTTTCCTTTAACATCTTGGCAATTTCATCTATAAGAAAGGTTATCCTGGAGGTGAATACCTCTCGCGACTACCAGAAACATCAACACCCCCCTCTCTAAGGAATATCTAGTTATTTATGCAAATTATGTGGAAGAAGCTCCTCCTATAAGTGTCCTTGAAGAGGCTATGGGTTATGAAGAGCATATCAAACAATGGTTACACAAATTAGAAAAGTATTGGGTTTGTATAGTGCAACTCCAAGTGAAGCACCAAATACAAAAGATACAAGGAGCTTTATGAAACATTCCAAAGGGTGGAAATTTGGAGTGATATTGAAGATCGGTGTACAAGCAACATATGTTATGGTTGGTATGATTTATAAAAGGCTTCTGAGGAATGGTATATGGATTGTTGTAATTTATGAAAAATCTACTACTTCGAGCTTCTATTTGATTACTCTAGTCCATATTATATGCAAAACATTGTTGCAGGATGTCAGAAGCTAGTTATGACTACCAGTTTTCAACTTGCCTATTCTCTAGTAGTAGTGTGCCTTCCAAAACAACATTCGACCTTTTACACTTATGTGGAGAATGTTTTGGATACGATTGGATATATTTATAAAGTTAACATGAGAATCCCTCCAGAAAAGGAATAGACCGGGTCCAAACATCTGTTTACTTTGCAAGTGCAGTGAGGAAAACACTTCACAATTGTTCTTGCATTGTATTTTTTCTCGGAAAGTATGGATGAGGTTGAGGAGCTTCTGGGTATCCAAAACCTTTGAAAATGTGAATCTGCAGATACATGTATTATTTTTTGGTTTACTCAACATGATCTGAAGTGATTCAAAAGAATCCCATTTTTAGTTATGTGGGCAATATGGATAGTTAAAAACTCTATTTTGTTTGAAGAAGATATGATGCCTACATTTCAGGTAGTAGCCCAAGTTGATGCTTTACTTGCCTATATAAGGTTATTTGAAAGGTTAAACTGGAGAGAAATCTATCAGATATACAAGTGGACAAATCTTTAGCGTGGGTATATTTTGATGGGCCTTGTTAAGGCTCGAGTTCTATTTGTGGGATTAGCTTCATTATATATCTTGATGAAACACACAGAATTCAAGTCAAAGGTAGTGTAGGAAGAGGAACAAATAATCAAGGGGAACTCAAGGCCATATTAAACTTAAATCAACATTGGACAGAGGAATTGATAAGCTTCGGGTCATGGGTGATTCATCTATGGTCATTAATTGGATGAAAGGAAGTCTCCAAGTACAAAATAATTCTCTCCTTCCACTAGCATATCAATTAAAGGCAATATCGAATCAATTTGTTTGTGTGAACTATATATATATATATATCACAACAAGATTTTGAATCAACACTCAAAGGAAGGATTGATTCCTTGGAAGAAGTACGATATGGCCAAACAATGGTTTTACAACAACTTTCATTTAATGATTTCTAAACTCCTTTTGAACCTGTATTTTTTCAATACATGGGTCTATTAAAGTCTATTGTTTTTATCTCATAGATTATATATGTGATATTATGAAAGTTATGGATTTTTATAGATCTTTAGGAAAGATTCTAAAGAGATCTATCTTTTGATGATCTTTTTTGGATTGTGCCTAGAGCATCAGAGTATTGTATTTTTGTTTATCTCAAATAAAAATACATTTTTTTTCTTTGAAAAAAAAAATGGATCCACATGACCATGTTAGGCATCTGGAGCAACATTTTTAGCCAAATATTGAGCTCAATTATATTCAGATGGGATTCAACTTGAGCTCTTGGACATGTGACCTGAGTTTATGGATGAGCTCCTTGGATTACTCCATTGTAGTTGGTACTTTCACATGAGACGTTGGTTACTTCAACATGACGATCAATAGTCGTACATGGGACTTGGGTTTATCGTGGAACTTGTTGGACTATTTCAACGTAATGGCTAGCATTTGTACATGGGACCTTAGTCCCCTAGTTTACCTCGGCATTATAGTGAACACTTATCCATGGGACCCTAGTTTATGGTTGTACCTCATGACAACAAGCATTGAGGGCAACACTTCTCTAAGGAGAGTGGAGTGTTGGGATCCTCCCTAGGGATGTAATGAGGGGGCCAAAGGACAGACAAATATAATATTGAGGGACATTCCATGTAAGGTGTTAAAATATTGTAACTGCAAAGAGTATTCTATTTATTATTGAGTTAATATTCATTAGATCGATCCCCTTTTGTGGATTGATCATGTCGGGCTTTGTACTTGACCAAATCCTCGAAGAGAAGTTGTCCCTGCCTAGTGAAGAGACACATTTCCAGCGCCTGCCAGTTAGTATAAATAAAGGAGGCTAGCACCTCATTTGTTCACTCACTCATTCACTCATCAAGTGCGCAAATTTGATAGCTGCAGTTGGGAGAAGAAGGAAGAGAGAGGCGCATTGCTCAATGTTGGATATTCTCTAGTGTTTTGGTTTATTGTCTTGGCATTGTATTGGCTATCTATATTAAGGAAGTTTTTGTTGGGTTTTCTCCCCCATGAGGGTTTCCCAGGATAAACATTGTGTATCTTGTGAATGTGTTTCTCTCAATGATCCTACCTATGCTATTGTTATCTAGTAAATTGAAAAGAAACCTAATAATAGCTCAAAACTTAAGGTGGACTAAATCCACTATGTTTGTCATTACTAAATAAGACCCACTATGTTAATTAGTATTGAATAGATGTAATGTGGCCTCATTAACGAAGATAGTTAGAAGGTTTTTATATTGAGTAGAGTTCTCTTGTTAACTATAAGTAAGGATGGAGTCCTTATGAAAGGTGTGGAGTTTATTGTATTTGGATCTTAGTTCATTGAAAGGTCACACAACCTTAAGAGACAAGTAAACGGGAGTGGATTCCTTCCACAAAAATATCATTGTAAGATGTTGTCTTCCCTTCAAGATATTTTGATATAATCAAGTAAAGAAATTTCTATACTATTCTTGGATATCTTGTGTGAGATAGCATTTTCAGATCTAAGGTACTTATCAAAACCTAGCTTGTTTGCACAACAACATATTGTTCCGGCAATTACCTTTCTATAACTAGTAAGCATCGCTCATTTGTTGTTAGTTTGGTTAATTTAGACATTTTTTCCCTTTACATTTATTTGTTATATGAAAAATGTTGTCTCACACAAATTTAACTAAATAAACATTTTCCATTTCCAACCTCAAATGGCAACTTCACTTGAGGATACATAGAAAATAGGAGCTTTGTTGTTGCATCAAGTAGCACTTTCTACATCCCAGTGGGGGTATATGTGTGCCATGTTTCTATGTAATGTCGTTATAAACCAAAATAATAATAATAAAGAGTAATTCAAGGTTGACTTCAAAAAATAGAAAATAACTTAATTACTTTGTGATAGTGAATAACAAGTTTCTTGCTCCCACCAATATGGTGACTAGAGAATTTAATATCAAATAGCTCCCTCATTTTAGATCATATGCATTGCTCTGTAAATCACTAAAAATATACTTCATGTCACTAACAAAATAGTATGCATGCATTGATATTATTGACCATTCAATGCACGCATAGATTTAAATTCCCCAAATTCAATAGTTTTTGTAATTTTAAACAAGTGAATGTTCAAACATCTTCAAATTTCTTCCTCTTGAGCCTTATTCATTATCTCTTCTTATTTATCTCTTCTCTTGGTTGACCAGCCCTATTCCTTATCTCCTCTTAGTCAACCATTGGTATTCAAATAGCATGCACAAGTAACAAGTCACGTCAACATCAACATGAACAGTTCAAATAACATGCACAAGTATCAAACCATATAAATGTCTACAGTTGGTATATCATATAACCTTTTGAGGGTATCCAATGTCTAATTAAAAATATGTTGTGTCATGATGTATTTTAATTGAATTAAATCAAAGCCTAAATCCAGCGTAAATCTACATTTTACAAATAGAGAGGGATCAAATCCTTCAAGGTTTGAGTTTTTTTTCAAGTGTAGAATTTCAAGAAAATATTTGATCACTCTCGACACTCGACAAATCTCTGTGAAAATTTCCAAGCCCTAAGTGACTAAAGTCCTTATGATCTCAATCAAACAAGTAGATCGTTGAATTTAATTATTGCATAAATTAATTTCAAACCATAGCATTAATAACACAATAGTTGGAAATCAAATGGAAGAAGCATAAAAATTAATTTTACACAACACAGGTAATTACTCCTTCAATAACAGCTTTTCATTCTTTTGAAAAACTTACAAGGAAACCTCCACAAGATGTCCAAAAAAAAGCACTAAACATATACCAAAAAATTACCTTGAACTCGAGTAGAACAACGTGATAAGAGAATACATCCTACTGAAAAAATAGAAACAACAATTTTCTATTGTACAAACTGTACAACTACTATATGGCACTATTGTACGAAATCCGTATGGTTGTACGGATATGTATTGTTATGTCCATACAACTATATGAAACTATGTGTTGCATGGAAACACCTCTTTTATGGCTCTCTCTCTCTCTCTCTCTCTCTCTCTCTCTCTCAACTGCTCATGTGTTCTCCTGTGTTTGAACTCTCTATCTTGACTCGACTTTACAGTTTTAGCTAAAACCAAAACCTTACTCTATTTTTTACATTACTCCTAGTCTAAGTCATGCATCCATGAAATACACTTTTTATACCCAAATGCTAAAAATAAGACTTTCACTTTTTAACCAAAGTGAATTACAAAATAAAATTACTTTTTCAAAAACATAATTATTTTTAGAAAATTACTTTTTCAAAAATATCTCGAACTAATTCTTGTTTGAGCTTTAATTCTTAACACTCTCTTTTAGCGAGGAAGGAATTATGCACCAATCCAACTTTGTCTCTAAATGCCTCAAACTTCCCTTTTGTCAAGGGCTTGGTCAAAATATCAATGACCTACGGATCCTTGGGAATACACTGGAACTTCATTGCTCCCTTCTAAACCTTGTCTCATGTGAAGTGATATCTAATCTCTATATGCTTAGGCCTTCCATAAAACACTAGATTCTCGAAGAGTTTGATACAACTCTAATTATCACAATAAATGACCATGGTATCCAACTCTTGATCAAACAATCCTGCAAGTAACTTGTGAAACCAAATGGCCTCACAATTAGTTGTACTGGCTACCATGTATTATGTCTTTGTTGAGCTAAGAACCATGAAAGTCTACTTCATGTTGAACCATGACATGATCGCTAATCCCAAGCTAAAAAAACACCTTGAGGTGCTCTTCTTGGCAGCTGCACTACTTGTCCAATCTGATTCTATATACCCCTACAACTTCACTTCACCATCTCCGAGATATCCTAGACCATAATCCATTGTGCCCCTCAAATACCTAAGCACATGTTTTGTTGCTACCCAATGCCCCTGCCTTGGCTCCATCATGAATTGACTCAAGGTGTTCACTACAAGACATATGCAGCCTAGTGTTGACCAAATACATCAAAGAACCTATCAATTACTTATACAACGTGGGATCCACCAACTCTAAATTTAAAGTTGTCACCCTCATATTAGTGATCATGGATGTGGTCATAGGTTTGCAGTCCTCCATCTGAAACCTCTTTAGCATCTAAACTGCATACTTACCCTGCCCAAGGAAAATCTCCCTTGGTCTTTGTCAAACCTCCAATCCCAATAAGTAATGCATCATGTCAATGTTCTTCATCTCAAATGGGTTACTAAACTGGGCATACTCCTCTTTTTCATTCATGTTTTATTTGCCCCACTATTGAGCTACTTCTAATAATCGTTGGGGAACTACCTAAATAACTAAATGTTGTGGACACACAACCAAGGAAGTATGTTATGAAAGAAGTCACAAAGTCAAGAAGGTAGTACTTTGTATTGGGCCAAGGAACACAGGAACAATGGTGGGGAAATATGAAACAACAACAGCAAGAGAATACAATTGGTTGGGATACAAAACTAAGCTAACAAACAGATCTATGTTTTTCACTTTGCAATGAGCTTCTTTGCACCTATCAGTAACAAGTCATCTACATACAACACCAAAATGAGTTGATCAATATGAACAAATATATAATATAATTTAGGATATGTTTCACTTTTGGTCAAGCCTGTACTTTGTAGATATCCATCGCTCCTAGAATCCCATGCTCTTAGTGTCTGCTTGAGTCCATACAAGAATTTCTTAACCTTGCACACATGGGACTCCTTACCACTTACTTCAAAGCCCTAAGGTTGTTGTATGTACACTTCATCATCAATGATCCCATTAAGGAACATTGTCGTTATTCATCTGAATATCCTCCATCCCCATAAATGAGGCCAAGGAAATAACTGCTCTAATGGAAGTGTACCTAGCCACTAGATCAAATGTCGCCCCATAGTCCACTCCCTCTCTCTGGGAAACTCTCTCACCACAAACCTCACTTTGAACTTCTCAATTTTTCCATATGAAGCATGTTTGATCTTGTAGAGCCACTGGAAACTCACAACTAACTTACCCTCATGTCTCAGCACTATGTCTCAAATATCAATCTTTGTGATGGAGGTGTACTCCTCTGCCATGGCATCCTGCCATATACCTGTTGATTTGTTTCCTCTTGAAAAGTCGAAGGCTCGAAATCTAGAACGTTGTCCATCAATTCCATATAGTCTGAAAAATTCTTTAGAGTTGCAATCTCTGAATGTGCTCCTAAGAGTCTCCACATGCTCATGAGCTTCCTTAAATGTCTGACTGAACCATCGAGGTCTCCTAATAGAAGTTGAAGGGACTCATGTCTCCTCGTGTTCACCTGAAGGTTGTTGTATTGTCCTAAAAATCACTGGTGACCCCTGCTCAACCTTCAAAGCTTCTTACTCCTCATCCTATGCCGCTAGAGTAGGCTCATAAAACTTCATGAATGCAAAGTCTTCCTCAAAATTAACATCACTGCTTACTATTGTCTTGTTGTGCTATGGAATATAAACCCTATAAAACTTTGAAGTCTCACTATAACCCACAAACATACCCTTCCTACTAGAGAGCTCCAATTTGGTCCTCTTTTCTACCGGTACATGGATAAACTAGACAACCAAAGATGTGAAAATGACCATCTTTGGCTTCATACCAGTGAATGCCCCCTCTGGCGTCTTGTCCTCCAAAATCTTATGACACTAGTTCTAATGTGGAATGTTATGTTGCATGCCTTTGGCCAAAGAAACATAGGTATGTCCTGATCATGTATCATGGCCTTAACAACCGCTAGGATGGATTGATTCTTCCTCTCTACAACCCTATTTTGTTGTGGGTTGTACGACACTATCAACTCCCTCTTGATGCATGTCTCCTTGCAGAAATCCTTGAACTACTTGGAGGTATACTCTCCCCCATTGTCCAATTTCAAGACCTTGATCTTCCTCCCTCTCTAATTTTCAACTAGAGCTTTGAACTCCTAAAACCTGCTTAAGACCTCATCATTGGTCATTAAGAAGTAGATCCAAGTTTGCAAAAGAAATCATCAATGAAAGAAACATAATACATGCTTCATGTTATTAACCCCACTGACATCGATCCAAAAACATTTGAATGTACTAGGTCTAGAATCCCCTTAAACAAATGCTCGTTATTTGGGACAGCAACCTTGCATGTTTGCTAACCGTGCATCCTCTGCATACACCATGTTGTTCAATACTGAACTATGGAACACCTATAACTATATCCCTTGGAATAGGCAACACTCTGTGATGCAAGTGCCCCATCCTCTCGTGCCACAACTCGCACAAGATGTCATTGTTGTGCACCAAGGCTTAAACAGGTTCACCTTGCAACCTGTACAAATGACCTTCTCTAAACCCTATTACCTAAGCTATATCTAGGCTAAAATCCTTCAACCTGATGAAGGACTTATTGGTTCTTCACTCCACTACAAAACTCTTATCTTCCATAACTGAAACTAAAAGCAAATTCTTCTTAAGACATAGTACAAACAAGACATCGTCAAAATCTAAAGAATTACCTGACTCGAAGTGGAAGGGAATAGTACCAACTCCGGATACTTGGCATCATCAGCAAGCTCAACATGTACTCCTGAGTCCTACTTCAAACTAGAAAACAATTTATGTGCTTATGTCATATGTCGAGATGCCCCAATATCCACATACCACGCATTCCTCATAATCGCGCTAGTAGAAAGGAAAGATACCAACAAGAAATCCTTCTTGAACTTGGCAACAAACTCGATCATCTGAATTTCTACATAGGTTGCTACATACCTCTATTGTTGCTTACCTTTACCCTTCTTGTAGACATTGTGATGCATGATCATGCTTATGACCACTAAAGCACTTGATTTTACTCAAGTCCTCCTTTCCTGGCTGTGAGGTTGACTCCTCAATATTTTCCTTATTCTTGTTGGGTCCTTTACTTCTACCTTTAGTCGAGAAGGTTTCCTTGAGGGCAAATACTTTTGACAAATGGTTGTTAATGTTTAAGCCATTATTATAGTTGTTTGCATTTCATTAGATAACAATAGCATAATCCAAGATCACTGAAAAATACACAATCACAAGAGACACAGCATTTATCCTGGGAAACCCTCTAGGGGAAGAAAACCCAGCAAAGCTTCCTTAATATAGATAGCCAATACAATGCCAAGAGATCTCTTAAACTTATACAAAAAGTCCGCTCCCAGATATGCACCACTCTCTCTCTCCTTCTCCAGCAGCAGATCCGAAACTTGTCTCTCAATGAGCAAGTGAGTTGTGTGTCTAAGTGAGGCACTAGCCTCCTTATTTATATTAGACTGGCACGTGTGAAGTGTCTCTTCATTGGCAGGGCCGACTTCTCCCACTGGGTGGTTATAACCACCTTAATTACATTCTGGAGCCTCTTTAATATCTGTTGGGGCCGACTTCTTATTCTGCCTATTATAATTAACATTTGACCAATTCGCAAAAGGGGATTTGGTCCTATTACAATAGCCGACAAAATCAATCCACAATGGGGATTGATCCAATGAATAATATATCAAATAATAATAAGAATACTCTTTGCAGTTACATTATTTCAACAATGGTTCCCATGAAATTGGGAATCCATTCAGTACCACATTAAGTAGCCCTCTATCTTCAATCTTTTCCCCAACTGATACAAGTTGATCACGAATTTGTGTGATCTTCATAAGGTCACTGGTAAATGTGTCTGATCTAGTCATCACTATGAATCTGAGTTTGTTCCACAATATCATTTTCTTGTTTATGTTCCAACTCTAGTAGAGACTAACTAGGGCATCGAACGTCTCCTTCATTGTCTTCTTTTCAGACGTGAGGAATCAGATGATCCTTTATGGTATCAAAGATCCTCCGCTTGGTATTCACTACACTATTGTTGTGAGCTACCAATTCCTGTGGATTTGTAGGTGGAATAGCAACATTCTTCACAGTATCTCAGACATCATTCTCTTCTAGTAAGAGTGTAACCCTCACCTTCCATGATAAGAAATTTGAAGCACCATCCCATCTATCATCAAACCTTAGGCTAGTTGATGCCATCCTTCTCTAAGATCCACTGCACAAACTCCCAAATCTGAAAATAAAACTTTGAAACCATCTTATTGTTGGTCCTTCTTTGCTGCAATTGATTTATCACGACAAATCGTAGAGAATCTCAATCAAAAAATAAGCTTTGATATCATGTGAAAATTTCCAAGCCCTATATGGCTAAAGTCCTTATGATCTCAATCAAGCAAATAGATTGATAAATTTAATTATAGGAAAAATAAATTTCAGACCATAGCATTAATCACACAGTAGCTAGAAATCAAATAGTGGAAGCATTAAAATTAATTTCACACCATAGGTAATTACTCCTTCAATAATTGTCTTTCATTCCTTCAAAAAACTTACAAGGAAAGCTCCACAAGTTGTCCAAAAAACAACACTGTAGGGATACCAAAAAAACACCTTGAACTCGAGTGGAACAACCTGATAAGAGAGTACAACCTATTGAGAAAATAAAAACAACAGTTTTCTGCTATACGGTAACGTTGTACGGACTGCATAGCAATTGTATAACACTATTGTATGGATCTGTACTATTATGTCCATGCGGTTGTATGGACTTTTGTACGACTGTGCAAAAATGTTTTGTACGAAACTGTGCGTCCCCTGAAAACGCCTCTTTCCTGTCTACCTTCACTCTCTCAATCGCTCAACCTGTTCAACTGCTCATGTGCTCTCTTGTGCGTTTGAACTCTCTATCTTGACTTATCTTTATAGTTTTAGTTGAGACCAAAACCCTAATCTATTTTTGAGATTACTCTTAGTCTAAGTCATGCATGCATGAAATACACTTTTTTAAACTCAAGTGCTAAAAATAAGACTCACTTTTTAACTAGAGTGAATTACAAAATAGAATATTTTTCAAAAATAGAATATTTTTCAAAAATAGAATATTTTTCAAAAATAGAATATTTTTCAAAAATAAAATTAATTTTTTTTAAATATCTTGAACTAATTCCTATCTGAGCTATAATTCTCAACAATCCCAAGTTAGGTTGAATCTAAGCTGGTATAAAATATAGCCAAAACACAAAAAGTGTATTATACTTGACCTCAAAAGCATCATCCAAATGAAAATACCACCAACCTACAAAGATGGATTAAAAATTTAAATCAAAAAGCTAGGTCAATATCAACATACATTGCTATGTGGAATGACATAATTCACAAAGATAAGCTCATCGACCAAATCATACATTTCATTCCGGCATACTCTCTTTACAGGTGAAATGCCACTAATAAGTCAATGAGATATACTTACCCATTTACCAGGAATCAAGGTAGGTTTGACATCAACGGTCTTAGCCAACATGCCATTCTTCCAACTGCAATTGTCAAAATGACTCAAGGGTAATACACAGCTTATCTGAATGAAATTATTTTCTCTAAATGATTCAAAATGCACTACACTTCTCACTATTTGTGAAGAGACTGAAAAAGATTCTCTGCCATTTTGAATATCTATGTAGTTCCAGATGAAATTAGAGAGGATTCTGGTATCAGAACTTCCCTCATATAAAATAATTGTGAACAAACATAGATGTATCACACAAGCAAATCCTAGAGCTCCCTGACCATGTTTTCATTTGAGAAGAAATTTGATGTAAGCATATCATGTTATTGAAAATGAAGTTTTCTGCAGAAAATACTCTAGAAGATGTACTAATGACAACCCAAGGTATGATAACTGAATGAACAGCCACATGTCCAATACAATATTAAAAGCTAACTCGTCAATCAACTATTTTGAAGCAAAATTCCTACCCTAGTTCTGAACAGACAAAAGGCATTACTAATGAAAACAGTTAACAACCATTGAATGGTTAGGTTATTGACACCCCTATAATCATCGGAATTCCTATTGACAGCCAATTTTTGCTTTCGCCAGGCAGTGAGTTCTCAATGACTTCTGTCCCATTTCTACCTTACATCTTTGATTTTCTCGGTGAATTCTTCCTAGAAATGTTAATCCAGGATTTTGTTTCTCGGTGAATTCTTCCTAGAGACTAACATGTTTCAGATCCACCTTGTGAAATGCAAGTTTAACAGGCCAACTCCAAAACCTAAAAATTCAAATCACAGCTACTTCCTACACTGATAAACTCGATACAGGCTACTCTACGTCTACATATCCATCCCCGTTACCTTGTGAAAATGCCAGGACCTAAGCCAACGGATATCACAATAGACAATACCCTGTCTATACCATCCCCACACAGCATTCTCAAATAATTCATTGTATACACTGAATACAAATAAAGGTCAAAACAAGAAAGGAAAAACCTAAACTCGATGCCAATGTGGTTCTTCAATATTGAATAGGTTCAAGAAAATTAATAATATTATCAACCTGTTCTCCTCCCATCTCATTACATAAGCTCCATGATTAGCTTCTAATTCGTCAAGAACAAAACCAATTCACCCTCGTAATCATAATTTTTACATCCACAATCCTCCAGATAACCCACAAGTGCGCTAGCATGTACCTTCAAAACCATTTATTCTTTTTGGTTTCAATAGTCCTGATTAAAATGTACTGCTAAATACGGTAGACAAATACTAAACTTTATTAATAAGCATCCTCTTGCTGACTGGAGAAATGCTGAAAGATCTAGCATATAGTTCCATTGCAGCCATGACCACCCTCGCAGGAAAATTCAGGTCAGTAGATCTGAGACAGAAATTTTGATTGCATTATTATGTGGGAAAAAATTCTCTCCCAGTAGAAAACTGATTCTTTTTGGGGAAATCTGAGCCCCATCCACAGAAAATGGCTTCTGCCAGATTCCTTCAGAAAAAATGATTACAAATTTGACATTGTCCATGTAAAGTCATGTTTCATATTGAATAATGGTGGCCTCCTCTACTACAAGCCATTCTTTTTCTCCATTGTTATTTCCTGTTGCCCCCAAACAACTCTGCAAAAGAAATTACATCAATAGACTGCAGATGGTATTCAAGTGCAAAATAAACCAGAAACACAAATGGCTGTCAATACCTGTGCACATGTATATACAAAAAGTGTTAGCCATTCCCAATTATTAGCTGAATAGATTGAAGGTGAATCCTTGCAAGCCTGCTGCAGGTAATATAGAAGAGGAGGCATTAACTGCATCTCATAGACTCTTGGTCCTCCACATAATGGACAAACACCAGGATCTCCTTGATCTTTATTTGCCAACAGTGGTTGCCCTCCACGGCAATATCTGAAAGAACACCCACTTTAGCATCTAATGCAATTGAGAAGTTCTTTGCTTATTTACCAACATAGTTAGAAAAATAATGTTATATTTCTTCTATAGACACATTATTGTATTCCATGATTTGAATTAATAAGCAATTTTCAAAGAAGGTAACAATCAATACTTTGATTACTACCTGAAGCATTGCTCTGGGTAGCAATCTAGCCTTTTCTTGAACTTAAGATAGGTTCGGTCTGCATTCAAGGCCCTGCCATGTTCATATTCCTCTCCTTTCCAATCTTCTTCGGCTACATCTTCATAACCATAATTGTGTCTTTCTTCAAAGTCCACAGATGCATGCAATGCTAATACAGCCCTGCTGCCACGAGATGGATGTGATTCATTTTGCGAGTAAATATAAAAACAAGGAAGCACTGCATCCAACCACAAACACAATTCTCTGAGTGATTCTATATTGAAATACTGTTCTGAAAAGCAAAAAGTCTATCCTCGGAAATAAATATATATACAATCAGTAAATAATCAAAAAACCCAATAATTTTGGGGTATCAAAAAAGAAAGAACTCCAATAGTCAAATAAATGAATGACTTGTTTCAAGAAGAACTAGTACCCGGTAGGAGACTTAGCAAGACTTCATGGTTATACAATTGTACATTCTACACAACTTAGAATATAAAAGACTGCATCAAAGCTAAGTTGCCAGACCTGTCAGTCCTGCCTTCAGGTTCTGTGGATCCCGTGAGAAGCACCAAAGTAAAGCATCATCTTACACTAAGTAGACGGGTTTTTCATGTTTTGCACGGTGCGAGTCTGGATTATTGATGGGACTGAGTTTTCTGTGTTCAGCGATGTATTTTGAAACTTTTTATATTTAGATCTGATTCGTATTTCCCATGCCCAGCATGGTCTGAACTGTGCTAGCGATCAGTTTTAAGGCCTGACTTGCATAATTCATACACAGCTATATGATATGCAGATCTAATCTAAAATTTTGATGCCCAGAAATCTGATTCTCAAGTCTAATCTGCCTTTTTCTTGTCCTAGAAGTCTGTCTTAAGGATGTGTTATATTGTTCTCAAGCCCAGTCAATTGATATAGAAGCCAGTTCTGCATTTATACATGCCATTTTTGTATTGTCTTGAACAACTGTTACAAAGGTTTGACTTTTGTCCAGCAGTTACTGCAGAAGTCTGATATGTGCCTGGGAAGGTGTTACATAGGTGTAGTCTGTAGTATGTACTTTTTAATGCCCATGGCACTGTTCCAGAGGTCTGGCCTGTGTTTTAGGGACAAGATATGCATTGCAGACCTACAAACTTGCCTGCAGTTGTGTATTTACTATTTTGACAGCTGGGTGACTTTCTCGTAGGCTTGGGCATGGCCATATTGATTTGTACTGTATGTATATTGATATAAGGTACACTGTTACAGAGGCCTGACCTGTGTTTTAGGGGCATGATATGCATTGCAAACCTACAAACTTGCCTGCAGTTGCGTATTTTTACAGCTAGGTGACTTTCTCATGGGCTTGGGCATGGCCATATTGATTTGTACTGTATGTATATTGATATAAGGTACTGTCTTGGACCATATCGTATCCAAACTATTGAAAAAAAGATTCTGGATCTGGATCCAGCAACTTAACAGTAAAGACAAACAGCAGATTAGTCAATAGCCATCAATTTGGAGTGTTTATATAGCAAGGATTCAGGGACTAGGAAACATGGCTGAGGCTGTCCAACTAAAGAAAGATTGATCAGCTGGCTGCAAGCACACTCCAAACACTCCAAACTAGCACAATGCATTAAAAACAGAAAGACCACTAAGATCAATACTATGTATTTGAAACCGATTCTAAAGAGCCTTGTTGCTCTCTAATCACTGGTAATATCTCTGTTTGAAGATCTCTTTAACCTGTGGGGATAACCCCCTAACCTCCACAAAAAATCTCAAACAAGCCTGTGGCAAAAGGACAAGTGTTTTGGGGACAAACATCAGTATTTTCAAGGGATAAACAAGCCTGTGCAAAAGTACAAGTGATTCGGGAACAAAAATCACCAAGCCAAAACAGTGCCAACTTAGGTATTGGTCGTTAAGTTGAGCTACAGTCAAGTTGGTGCAGGCATGCAAGAAACAAACAAAGCCACAGCTATAATGCCATTCAAATATCTCTGACAGTAAAGCTGTGGATTCCCAAATAGCACAAAACAAAAAATATTAGTTTTCTGAATAACCGACAACTCTACGAGCATATTGCACACCCTTATTAGTTGTATACATTTATTATTTATATGCACCTAGAATCCCAAAGGCATTTTAAAGTTTTAAAGTTTTAAGCTGGCCTGTGACTCGGGAAGACTTGTCAAAGAGAAAAAATATTCAAAATATGGTCTGGTGAGTTTCAGAGGGTCTGGTGAGTTTCAGAGGAGTCTGGCGAGTGGGGAGTATGACAGAAGATTCTCTAGAAGTTACTCTTTTGAACAGAGCCTCGGCGAGACTCGAGAGTCCGTAAAGAGTCTGACAACACTGGTTGAGATCAGCCTTGCAAAGTAGTCTAAAAAATATCAAACATGTTTGAATATTTCTATAAATAGATATATATTATAAGAATGTAAGAAAAAGGAAATCATGCATTTACCAGTGTTACACTTATAGGCTAATTATCGCTGTTATCGTAATATATCGTGGTAAAATCCGGAAGGTGATAATATCGCAATAATTTCTCCTTTTGAAATTATTGTGATAATTTCCTATATTATCGCAAGTCAAATGAAAATATCGACCTGTCCCCGTCAAACTCGCCTTATAACCAATTTTTTGGTCTTTTAACCCTCATTTTGCAAGAGTGAGGGGATTGAGCTTTGAGCATACTATGACCATTTTCCATCAAGCAAACAAGGGAAATCTGTTGTTTTCTTGCCATCAGCTGAGCAATTGTGGAGTGGGGATTTACTCTGATCTACCATATCCATATTCCCAGGTATGTAAAAAAAATTACGCTTGTATTTTCTGGTTTTCAACATTTAGTATAGAGTTTGCAATGTCCATTGGATATACCTCTTCTTGCCCTTTTCTAATGGGAAATTTAACACTTGTGTAACTATGATATTTTAATTGCAACATTCTTTGAGTTTTGTGTTGATCTGAATTTCCCCATTTGTTTTGTGCCATAGGTTTAAAAGTCAAAACTTTAATCAGTGCCCTACAAAATGCCAAAGCCATTGGACCCAATGTGGGAGTATGGTGAGCGATGAGGGTCATAATAGATTGAGGCTGAACTGCAAGGTATGTGGAATGGAAACGTTTGGCGGAATAAACCGCTTGAAATGCCACCTGGACAAAATCCGAGGGCATGAACTAGATATTTGCCTAGCATATAGCCCAGAAATTGCCCACATTGCAAATCAATCAATTCTTGATATGATTAGGAAGAGAGATCAGAGGGAAGAAATGAAGCTCAAGCTTTCAAATAAAAACACAAGCTTCTCAGGGGTGGGGGAAACCCAATACTCGGGCACACCTTCCACAATGCCCGGCCCCTCAGCATCCTCGTCTTTCTTTGTGTCAAGGTCAGTGCCTAGGGGACAACCTTCTATTTGATCGATAATTAAAACAAGGGAGAAGAAGGAAGCCAACAAGATTGTGGCCAAATGTTTTCTATGGAGTGACATTCCTTTCAACATTGCCAAGAACAACCCATTCTACCATTCCATGTTTGAATTTGTTGCTATTGTTGGCCCGGGGTACAATGGCCCTTCCTATAATGACTTGAGAGGGCCTCTCCTTCAAGGGGAAAGATCGATTGCACAAAGAGATTGGCCAAGCTTAGGGAATCATGGGAGATCACCAGATGCACCATTATGTCAAACGATTGGACAGATGGGAAAGGTAGGTCCATTCTCAATTTCTTGCTTGATTGTCCCAGGGGGACGATATTTATCAAATCTGTCGATGCATCTACATATGTTAAAAATGCATAATTACTATGTGTGTTGTTGGATGGCTTCATCTATGAGATAGGTCCCCAATATGTTGTTCAAGTCATTATGGACAATTCTGCTAATTATGTTGCTGCTAGTAAGTTGCTTGTGGAGAGGTATTGGGCTTTATATTGGACTCCCTGTGTTGCCCATTGAATTGATTTGATGTTAGAGGGCACGGACAAAATTATTTGGATCAAGGAAATCATTGATTTAGTTAGGAGTGTCACAAAATATACATATATATAATCATACATATGTTCTTGCACTCGTGACACAGCTCATAGGGAACAAGGCATTGGTTCGTCCCGCAATCATGCATCTCACCACTAGCTTCATTTCTCTTCAGTCTCTTCACAATTCTATGTTGGAGTGCAAAGGATGGTTCTTTCAAAAGAGTGGTATGCTTATGTCTATAGCACAAAGTGGATGGGCAAGTCATAGCCCAACTTGTGAGAAGCTTTGGTAAAGGTTCTTCACTTGGTTGATGGTGACAAGCGCACAATGGGCTACTTGTATGAGGCCATCGATAAGACCAAGAAAGCTATCCATCAGTAATATGAGGACATGGGGGAGGAGGGATTCACTAGACGAGCCCATATATGGAGTGTGATTGATGAGCAATGGAACAATACTCGCCATCGTCCAATTCATGTAGCAGGGATCTACCTCAACCCCACATACTCTTATGCATGTGATTTTAGATTTGATGCTAAGGTTATGGATGGATTTTTCCAATGTGGTCAAAGGATGGCGTTGACTCCCATGGAATGCTCAGAGATTTCCAAACAAATGGAGATATATAAACTGGTTGTTGGGACATTTGGTTATGATATGGCTATCCCAGACAAGATCACGAGGATGTCAGGTAAGCTTCAAGTAAAATTTGTTTCAAATTTTCAAATTTCAATGCCTTTCCTTTCTATCAATTTATCACTGAATGAAAATATAATTCATTGTCTTTCCTTTCCATTTATTTGTAGTATATGTTTGGTGGGAAAACTATGGCAAAGGAGTCCCAAATTTACAGAAACTTGTCATTTAGGTGCTTATTCAAGCTTGCAACTCCTCAAGGTGTGAGCACAAATGGAGTGCCTTTGGAAAAATACACTCCAAGAAGTGCAACATGTTAGAAACTTAGAAATCTTCAAATTAAAATTTTATTTTTTTATAATTTCATTAATTTTAATTTATGCCCATGGGCCATCATCCTCTAATTACAAGATGGCCCTCATATAGGTTAGACGTCCACCGCCTTAATGGCATGGTCTATGTCTACTATAATCTCAAGTTGTGGGTGAAGCAGATTGACAAAATTCCTGACACATATGCCATTTCATTGGATGCGATTAATAACACAAGTCTGTGGAGGGTAGAGACCGAGAGGCCTATCATGGAGGAGACACCTAAGTGGTTGGAACATGATGTTGATGTGTTCGAGGAGGAATCAAAGGATTTTCCACTTCCAGGAGAGATAGATTTGGATAAGGACATGGAGAGTGTGTTGTAGCCACCACCTCCACAGAGACAAGCAACTAGTTGGAAGACAACCCACTTCAACTGCCACCTTAGCCCTAACAGTTGCACCTTCCACCTCAAGCTCAGCCTCAACACGTCCACCTAACCCACTGCTTCAAGAGGAAGAGCGATGACCTTTGCCTATAAAAGGGGTAGAGGGAATCATTGATACATTAGTGCAAGCCTCATGTTGATTGTCTCATGACATATATTTCTTTCTGTTTTGATGTGATTTTGTATCATCTTGTCAAGACTTATGACTTAGGAGTCAAGACAGATATCATATCAATATCGATGTGTGATGTACCACTTGAGATCTTATACATCTTATATATCAGATTTATTTTCATTTTTATGTAGCAATGTGTTTGTTTGATGTTGCTGTTGCTTTAGATGTTTAAAAAATTGAAAAAAATATATTATTTTTGTACTTTTTTAGGTTTCCGATAATTTCCGATATTGCCGATAAGTTATATTCCAGACCCTCGGCGATAAATTCGCCGAGACAATAAATGTAACATTGGTATTTACCCAAGCACTGGTAGATAGTGACTATTTGTCATGACAGATTCTTAACTCGTTAACTTTTGAAGTTTGCAGGTTTAATACAAAAACTCTCAGACTAGGTTACAACTATGGATTTGCTCAAAAACTCACGAATACTATGCCGTACAATGGAAAGAAAAAGGGCAGGATCCTTCTGGAAAGCACATACAAAAACTGAATCTTGTACATGAAAATAATACTATAAATTTGTATGTTTTCTTTGGACTGATCTTTTCCCATTCTCCTCTCCGATTCCTCCCACTTTACTGAAGTTGGCTTCTATTCGACAATAGACTCCCTTCACTTTCAGTAATTTATAATATTTACCAATCAGCAGTTATTGCAGCATTTTGTTGTTCATTCTATACTATAACATTGCATGCCCTTCAAATATGTTATCCTGTCATAACATTGATAAATTTAATGAATGTTGATGGCTCCTGATTCTAGCAAGTACCAAGTACTAGATGCACCCTAACCTCTCGGGATACACACCTTCCATCCCTGGAAAGAATACAGAGTGTCCCCCCTACAACCAGGACATCCTGGGTTTGTTATGGGGGTGTTAACCCTGTGAAAATAAGAGTTAAATCGATAGTCAATGTCAATGAACCAAAATATGATATGATCCACCGTGTTGATACAGATAGTCCATGTTTTGGAGAAATATGTGAAAAAAATGACATGAGAAAAATGAAACTGTCACGGATAAAAGAGATCCCAAACTATGCCCACAATTAGAACAATTTATACATGGGCAATGGAACAAACTAAACACACCTCTCCATATGGCATCTTATGCCCTGAACCCAAAATGGTATGGTGATTGGACAAACAAAGAAGAGGCCTCCTAGTGACCTAAAGGTCATAAGGGGATTCATGACAGCAGTAAAGAAGATTTATGGTCCAGATTCAGAGGAAGCATCCCTCATCTGAACTCAATTTTCCCAATTTTCACAATGGTGAGGAGCGTTTGGCACAGTTGAGTCTCGGGGTGATAGGCTGGTGGAAAATTCATGGTGTGCATGCCCAAGAGCTACAAGCATTTGATATACGGTTACTCTCACAGGTGTCCAGTTCGTCATCCTGTGAGGAATTGGAGTACATACAGTTTTATTCATTCAGAGAACAGAAATCAAATGGGATCTAAAAAGGCAGAAAAATTAGATTGAATAAATAGTACCCCTTTGTCTTCTTTGCTTGGAAAGACCCAGGGGACATGAAGATCCTAAGAAAATGGGACCAATTCGCAGATGATCCTATGTGTGGAGGATGAGATCCATAATATGGCCCTACAGTTTCAAACCCAACGAATGAGCCACAACTTGAGAGGGACTAGTCCCGGCAGAGCATCTTGAGTCTTGACCAAGGATCCAGAGGATGCAAAACATGAAGACTCGATTGTTGGCACTACTGATTATTGATCATTCATTGGTAATTTATGTATCATGAGAGTGCGGTTGATTATGTTTTGCAGTTATTATAAATTTTAAATTACAACTGTTATGTTGAAGTTTGCATGACTGAATCTGAAATTTTGAAAATCAAATCATGAATGTAAAACTGGAAATGTGATTGTGACATCGCCATTATCATATTTAGTATTATTTTACATTTTAATTTCAAATATTTTATTTCTGTATTTTTAGCTCTGTATTTAACTTTTTTCCAATTTTAATTTTTTAACAAAAATAAGGTTATTTGACAGAAGGAAAATTTGACCATTCTTCACAAAAGTGTAGTTTCAACTACTTTCCTGTCTTTGAATCAAGTGTACACTAAATGGAAATATAAATTCTGAGATTCATGCCTTACATTGGGATCCATTAAGGTCAACAATTCTTCCTAGAGTAGGGTTAAAATAATAATTCCCTTGACTTTCTTATATTATTCCCGATACAGTTGTTCAGAATGGAATAGATTATAAGACCTAAACATGGTTTTACCTTGGTAGGTTATGGTTTATTACTAAAACTGTTTAAGTTAGGCCAATAGTTGATGTCTGTTGAAGAAAATGACAAAACAGGCACTTCCAAATTCTTCTTGTTGAAGATGAGAACAGTTATGACCTCATAGGCCTGAAATAGGACGAAGCTCTTGGGTTGATCACTCTTTATGTCATGCCTAATCTCATTCATCATACCAAGGATAACAAAGGTGCAAAGGAAATCTAGGATACCTTCCAAACTCTCTTTGGAATGATGAATATCACTCAGCTTATCGACATGAAACCGAATTCTCCAACCTCAAGATGGGTGACTTTGACGCGGTTAAGGAGTATACCATAAATTTTAAAAATCTGAAGGATGGCATTATTCAAGCATGAGCAAAAGGCAAATCAGATGCAGAACTTGTAAGTATTGTTTTAAATAATCTCTCTCCAACATTCAAATATTGTGCTCTTATATATAACGTTCCTTTATTTGTCAAGGATCCTGTAACTCCTACTCTTAAAGAGATTTTCTCTAATCTCATTCAACATCAAGTTACTTTGAGGAATATGGGCCATGACCATATGTACAAGCTCAACCCCCCACGAGATCAATCCCATCCAAATGTTGTCTCGACTCTCAACCCCTCTTAAATCTAAGTCCGACCAGGGGTAAAGGGGAATACTCAAAATAATCTAAGAAGACAAAAGTCATGTGTGGCTACTATTACAAGGAGGCCCAATCGCCATCCCTTCAAGTCTTGGCTTGTTTGTCCTCAAAAAAACAATGAGCTTGCAAGGTTTACAATAGGCTAAAGAGCTTTTTGATGAGAATGTTGGATCTCCTCATAGTGCACAGTTGGCACTACACTCTACACTTTGGTCCTCTTCTTCTCAACAAGAGTGGATTGTTGATTTTGGATCTACTGGACACATGACCAAACATGAACACCTTTCTAATTACAGAGAGCAACTCAGTGGAGAGAAAGTAGTTATTCGTGACAATTCAGCCATACATGTTGCAAATTGTGGTGATGTGATCATCAATACAACAAAGTTTGGAGATGCTCTTCATATTCCAAGTGTTGGACCAAATAATAAATATTCTTTCCATTTACCACATTACACACACTAATAAAAAGGCGGAATTATGGCTAGACCAATGGGTTGTAAAGGACAGGTGTGATAGCTTCAAGGTGGTTGCCTCAAGATATTGTCACAAATCCGATCCTATGTACAAGTTGGGAAAGACTCCTTCCTCAAAGAAAAAGGGTTTGCTGCCATGGTAGCCAATGTCAATGACACCAGCATGCTATGTCCAAATCAATGGGTTGTAAAAGACATGAACGATGGCTTCAAGGTCGTTTCTGCAAGATATTGTGAACAAATCCGATCATATGTACAAGTTGAGGAAAATTCCTCCTTCCTCAAAGAAAAAAGGGTTTGTTGCTACGGTAGTCAATGTCGATGACACCAACATGCTATGGCATCAGCATCTCGATCACGCCAATTATGGATCTTTACAACATATGAGTTGTCTATATATGGTTGATCACCTTCCACTTATTGAACCACCCACTGGTGTCTTTGAGGGGTGTGTAATGGGGAAAGATCATCAGGGGTCCTGTCCTAACGATAAAGTGAGGCAAGCTTCTCAACCTCTTGCACTGATTCATAGTGATATTTGTGAACCTATGGCTACATCTTCTATTGGGAGAGCTAAGTACTTCCTCACCTTCATTAATGATTTTTTCAAGTGTCTCGAGACTCATAGAAAAGGTGACTACGTTAACAATGTTCTCCAATCATTTCTTATATCTCAAGGCATTTCTTTGTAGAGAACCATTCATTACACTCCACAGAAAAATGTAATAGCAAAACAAAAGAATAAGGCTATCAAGGAGATGGCTCATTACATGCTTCACTCCAAGAAAATGAAGCTTTCATAATGGAGAGAGGCACTTATTTGTGCATCCCATATCATCAATAGAACATCAAATTGATTTGTCACTAGTATTGCACCTTATGAGAAATAGTATGGCAGCTAACTTTCTATTTCACATTTCAAAAAATTTGGATCTAGTGCATGGGCCCATGCTCCGAATGAAAGGCAAAACCTCTACATCTCCAAACTCCTGCTACACTCTAGTCAGCTACAGTAAAACTTTTCAAGGATACCACCTTTATGACCTAACCACTCATAGGGTAGTTGAATATAGAGAGGTTATGTTTGACAAGATTCCAACTGATCGTCCACCAAGATCTTTCATTTACTTCTTTCAAAAGATTCTTCAAATGGATCTGAGCATGCTTCCATGGATCAAGTTGCTTCTCATCACCATGTAGGTGCTCTTCTAGATGATTCATGTTGTGTTTTAACGGACCCTTCTCTTCTTTAAAGTATGATGTCAGTCCTCTCTCTATTTATACTAATACTCTCTCAAATACTCCTACAATATCTGGGCAAACTCCTATGGCTGATGTGAACCCTATTGATGACTCTTCTAGTCTTCCCATTGCAAATATCTCTTCACTTTTTTAGGATACTCTTGACAGTGACTCATCCAGTCCTCGTGTTGTTGATGACAATACTCTTGCCAGTGACTCATCTAGTCCTCATGTGGCACATGCTCCTGACAATTCGACTCCATTATTCAATGATGATGGCGACACCTTGCATGATTATTCTACACCAATTACTCTTCCTTCAGATGGGTCAAGGTCTATACCTAAGAGGGCTATCTCCACTCTTGTTGATACAACAGAGTTTCTTGCTAGTCCATCCACATGCTATCAGGAGGAATCTCCTCCACCTCGAGCCCTTCTTGCTCAAATCCCTGATTGTTTTCAAGGTAAATCTAATGCAGCTGAGTTTCTTGCTGTCCCATTTGTGCACTATCAAGAGGAATCTTCTCCACCATGGATCATTACTCAATTTCTAATGTCCCTACTGAACTATAGCATCTCCCACCTAAATCTCTCTAGAGCTCAATCTTAACGGTCGATGATCTTGATGACTTCCTGAAGGAGAGAAGTGGAGTTCAGGGGGGTGATCTAGATTCTAGCCCTCTACTCAGCATTACAAGGGGAAGTAAATTTTGTGATCTTATATTGTAATGACTTCTCTCTGTGGCCCCCTGTTCAACTCAAGGGCGTCTGTTGGAATTATCAGTGAAATCTGTACATATGGCCACGGCTCATGTATCATTATTAATTGTAATTATGGCTAAGGGTGTAATTTGTTCATATGGCCATGGCTCATCTATCATTATTACTTGTAATTATGGCTGAGGCCATATTTCTTTATTCTTTTATTATATTACTAGGCATGGTTAAGGCCAACCTAGTCAAACTTGATATGTAGGCTCAATAACCCTCTTGCAGTATGTGCCCTTGTTTTGTAAGCCCACATCCCCCTCTTGAATTTGCATCATCTCATATTGTGATCTTCTTGATCTCTCTTATAGAGTGTTCTGTGCTTAAGGGCACCTATATCCTTGGCTCTTTTTTTTGTGTGCGTGTGCATTTCTTGTGTAGTGCACTTATACTTGGGCATATTTCTCTCTCTCTTTGGTGCACTTAGGTTCTCTCTCTCTGGCACACTTGTGATCGAGTTACGGCAGAATTTGGATTTGTTTTTGGTTCCATTTGATTCCCTGCTTTCATTTGTGAATCTCAACATTACATAAGAGGAACGAAAGTTCCAAGCAAGAAAAATTGCAATACTCTTAAGTCTTGACTGAATGCTTTTCCAATCTCTAAATCTAGACGAGGTAGTCAAAGGGGGCTTGCTGGATCAATGAAAGTGGGGCATTGTTATAGCCCCCACCAAGGTTTGTTTCCCTTGAGTAACATGTTGTTCCTTGTGGGCCGTGCGCTCCCGTGAGGTGGGACTTCAAATACAGGAAGCCATCATGTGGCCATTAAGTCAAGCAAGGTCACACGACATTAAGTGCTAAACAGTGTCCCACTTCTTAGTAGGCAGCAGATATTCGGCACATTAAAGCCTAAAGGAAGCATCTTAAAGATTAAATATATACAAGGTGAATTCGAAATTTTATTACTCACATGCTAAGTCACCTGATTCGTGATTGTGTTTAAATTTGGCAACAATGAAATTCAAAAAAAAAATCACTGGTGCAAAAAAATATGATAACTTTGCCATTAACTTTGGCAAAAAAAAATGAATTATGCTATAACTTCATATATTCAAACAGAAACAAATACAAATAATTTTTTATATCTTCAAATTTGATCCAAAAATATCTCAAGTTAAATGTAGTGAGTCTAGTGACTGAAAACACACTAAAACATCATATACTATACAAACACACACACATTTTCATTAAATCTGCCATTAAATTTTCACTTAAATGTCTCATTAAATTCACCAGGTGCTTGAGATTCAGCAAACGCAGTGACTAAGCTTACATGTCATGTCTTGCTTGGTTTTGTCTTCACAAGAAGATGGACAAATAGCAGGTTTATCATTATTTCTTATATTTAGTAGGCAGTATCAGATATATCAATTCATCACTTAGAGATGACATTTTATATGTGCCTTTCCTCCCCCTTGTGAAACAGGGAATGTGTAAGGCCCCCTTCGTATATACAAAGTTAACAAGCATCTATCATTAGACATAAAACTTAAAAGGGTTCATAAGAAAATCTTACACTTCAAGATTATGAGCTACACTTGATATCCTCTACAAAGATCATCACAGTTGGAATTTGGATCTACCATGAAGGGATGAAACTAGTTAAAATAATTAGGCAGTCGTCCAAAAATGAATAAACTACCATTGATCAAGAAGCCAAATATGTTACCTGGCAAGTTGATTTCCAGAATACCAGATTCAATGACGTTAACTTCCTCATCTGTAGAGTGACTATCACCATTCTGATTTTCAGGGTGATGAGCAGCCATGTAGCCAGCCTCCTGCAAAGCCCTACCAAGCTCCTGCATTTCCAGAGTCCCATAACCATCACCATCCTCTCCATCTGTTTCAGGCCTCCACATGTCTTCTTCCCACCATTCATCCATATCAAAGTTCTGCTGTTGTTCTTCACCAGTAGCCCTATCTGGTGACTGTATGCTAGTTGTACTGTGATTACTTGAACTTGAAGCTTCTAACATGGATCTTCCGTTAACAACACCTAATTGAGATGACTCTGCATGAGGAGTGTCTTTCTGAACCCTTATTGTACGCCAACTGTAAACAGACAGTGCACAATTTAGAGCCTCAAAAATGATACACTGTTGATATCTCTTTAATGTGAAAAGCACTTCAATTGGAAAACTTCCTAAAAATAAAGGGCTGATATTGACTAATTAAAAGCAAAACCATTATAAAGATTATCAAGAAAAGTTGATAGAAAAGGTTGACTCTGAGGAGTGCCCTAGAAAAGCACGTGATGCTAAGTGGTGGAAATGAATAGAAGAACTAACGCCAACTCCAGAGAAAGACCTGAGAGGACTGATCCCACAATTTGCAAGTGGACAGCCAAAGATAAAGAGAGTACGGTCTTCAATGTAAAGCCTATTGGTCTCGAGAGGAGCATAGACCTGCAAATAATGTAAAGTTATCGCCTTGCTTGGAAAAAAACAAATAGGAAGAACCCAAACAAAATCATGAGAATACAAGTATAACAACAAATAAAAAGAAAAAAGAAAAGGGTATAAATAGAATGGACCTGTGCAACAAGCCCAAGATCTCCCCCACATACACCACACTTCAGCAAGTCACGATTGATTTCTTCTGCTGCCATTGGCCAGTCCTATGAATATATACAAAGTGCAGTGAGAGAAAGAATTCCAGTAATTGACAGCTAAAAATCATTAATCCCTATCCAGTTGCTCATTACTGAGTTTTTCTACAGGTCACTCACCGGCAGGCCACCTATTTTAGTGGTATAAGGGTCAGAAGGTTCACAGTTGTCCTCTGCCCATGGACCAGGCATACCCAGGATGATAACATCTTCCTTCACCGGCTAGATAACATCAAGAAAAAGAGAAATCTTAATCAGAAATTACTAAAATAAGCAGGGGAAGTACTAAAGGAAACTCAAACAGTCCATTAATCTAAATTGCAACAGAAAGCTAGATTAAAAAACCTAATGAACATCCAACAAGTTAGCATTTACCTGTCATAGAAAAGAAAATCTCTAATATTCTTTAGCTAACTAAATTGCTATTTATTTTTTATATCCATCAAATACAAGATTGTTTACATGGTACAATAGTTCCATCTGAGAAAAAAAGGATGCAGTTACAATATATGTATTTGAAATTAACTTTGCACAAAAACATTGTTTTAAGTGCCTCAAGAAACATGCCCCAAGGAACGTGCTTTCAGTTAGGAGAGAGCTAGGACTTCTTTCAGTGTGCAGAGACTGGAGGTCCCATGGCTTCTCAAGCAGGATGGGTGGGGGAAGACCGCCCTTACCACAAAGAAGCTGTGGCTGAAACTAACACCAACGCCGATGCAGTGGTAGGGCCATCTGAGAATGAAAAAAGGATATGCCCAAATGCCCAAAGGGCTGTTTGGAAAAGGCAGAAAAAAACCCAAGACTGGAGACCACGTCCCAAGGGTGGAAGGGGCATGCAACATATGAAAGACCACATGGTGATATGAAGATTTCTGGGATGGTGGCCTACGGAACAAACCCTCTGATGGTGTATCTCAGCAAAATGGCAGGAAAAAGGGTCAATCAATCTTATGTTATGTGCAAAAGGTTTTCTCGTGGCAATCTTCTCATGCATGGAGGACAAAGAAAGAAAATTCAAGGGAGAACTGCACTTTTTAAGCTCCTCGGGGCTGCATATGTCATCAAGGTTGCCTGGAGCAGAGCGAGAGCATCAGGAGCATCATTTTCCAAAAATCCTCGAGCGCGGAGCGTCCCGGAAGCCATATATTTTTCTGTTTTTTTTATATATCTCTTGTTTATTCATAATGCTTTCTTTTAAAGTTTCAATATAATCATTAATATACTATGGATGGCATTTCTAACCTCATAATAATGTAGTATTCATCTACAAATAGCACAAATATGCATATTTTCATATATTCTGCAGCTAATTTGTCTTTCCATCTCTCCTGATTTAAGGTTTCACCATTGGGACATTCCAATGATTATATAGAAACTTTAAAAGACAGCATTATGAATAAACAAGCAAGAACATTTAAATGACAATCAATGTTCCACTGTTGCTTATATTGGGATCCACATCATTAGTACCATCCTTCATCCTTTGCCTCTTGTCTAGCCTTTGGTTCTACCTCGATCCTCTAGGGACATCAGTCAACACGACCCAATTTTGATGAAACTACCGAATCCTAGCCTTAAAATATGGTAGAAAACACTTAACATACCTAATCAATGATTCTAGTTCGAGTGTGTTAGGATATTTAGACAGTTAGGAGTTAGTTAAGATCAACTTGGTCTATTGTGTCGTTAGGTAAAAGTGTGTTTCTTTAGTATGCATTTGTAGTTAGGAAATCTGACGGTCAGAATATGTTCCCGACATAGAGTGATCCGATGGTTCATATTGTCCTCGATCTTAACGGCTACATTGATCCGTGGCTTAACACCTGATTGGTCCATGATTTCTATTTGAAGAGCATGGAGGGTCATTTGTCGATGATCGATTGTGAGAAACTCTTTTGTAAGATCTCTCTGTAAATTTATTTTGCATTAATAAATTGTTCCAAGTGGCCATGTTGGTTAGGGCTGTGGATGTTTCCCTGTAGGGGTTTTACCACGTCAAAACATCGGTGTGTTGATCTTTGATCTGGTTGTGTGAGTGGTTACTGAAGGTGTTTGTCATCTATTGGAATACATGTGTTATCGAACATGGTATCAGAGCGCATATGAAGACCTGCTCTCGTTGTAGATTGAGATCATGAAGCCCTGTTGCCTCATCTCTGGTTTCTGCCATTTCCGTACATTTCTGCGCTGACAAGACTGTTCTATTACATCCGGGGCACTCATTTTAGACAGGAATTCCTTTCATTTCACTCGAAAAGGTCTCTGTTTGGCCAAGATACGACCATTTCAGTCAAAACCGGAGGTATAAAGCCCGAATACGCCCTTTTATATTTATGTAGAGTTCTTATTTCAGTTTTTTGTTTTTATATTTCGAGTTGCTACACTTTTGGATCTACGTATGCTCTTTGCCTCGCGCCCTGTGCGATCTCAGCAAATCAAAAACAGATCAGAAAGGGTTTTCCTATCTACGTATGCTCTTTGTCATGCGCTCTGTGCGATCTCGGTATATCAGAAATAGAGGGAAATTTACATTTTCCGGGTAAAGTAACCAAGATCTAACCCTTGTTTCGTCGAGAAGCGAAAAAAATTCTTGTGTGAAGATTTTTTTTATGAGCAAGTTCTCCAAGGCCGTCTTCCACAACAACAACCTTGATCCTCCTTCTAAACAATACAATATGTTTTGCACTAGCTCACTTGGTTAAAAGTTGTTTTATTAAGTAAGAGGTCTTGAGTTCAAGTCTTTTTTTTGTTACTTTTATTGAAAACGTTCATGCATCCATTGTAAAGTGTATTTCACTTCAATTATAAAAGTGAATCACTATAAGTAGTTTTAATATTTTCTTTTGTAGTTATTTATTTTGCATGCAACTTTTCTTTATAAAGTAACTTCATTGCAAATGTAATCCTCATTTATTCTATAAAAGTGAGTCACTTCATAAGCAACTTATTTGTAAAAGTGAGGTTATTGAGAGGGTTATCACCACGTGAACCAACTTCTACTTGCCATGTGGCTCTTTGGTTATCGTTTATGCCTTTTTTTCAAACGGACATAACTTTCACATCCAAAGTCTGTTTTCAGTGCCGTTTTTTTTAAACAGGCTAATTTTTTTAGATCTTTCCATCCAAACCATTAGTTTCAGTTTTTAAATCCATATTATCTACATATTTAATATGGCTTCTCCCAGTGATCTTTTGCTTACCAGCACCAACTACTTTAAATGGAAATCCCATATGGAGGATTTATTAAGAAGTAAAGAACTATACCAGATTACCTTGGGAAAAGAACTAGAACCTATTGATGATGAAAAGAAAATCAAATGGGCAAATATGAATGACGAAGCACATGGACTGATTGGAATGTCCATCTCTCCTGATTTAAGGTTTCACCATCAAGGAATTAATGACCCTAATGAAGCTTGGTAAAAGCTTCAATCTGTGTTTGGTAAACACAATATTATTCAATCCCACCAGATAGAAAATCAGATAATGACTTTAAGTCCAAATAATTTTTCTTGCATTGAAGACTATTTATCTAAGTTCAAAACGCTTAGACTTTCATGTGCATAATGTAACATAAAACTGGAAGAAGAGCGGTGCATATATATTATTCTTGCTAAGCTTGGTAGTGCCACCAGAGAAGCTCTAGGGACTGCTTATAAAAATCCCTCTCTTGAGTCCTTTTGCGATGCTTTGATTAGAGAGAAAGATAAGCTTGTGCAACTTGGAGTGATCAGCACTACAGGTACCTCCACTAAATCTTTAATGGCCCAGTAGAAAGATAAATCCAAAAATCCCAAGAAGCAACATCCTCGCCACAACAAGAAGCAAAACAAGGGTCCCAGACCCACTGAGCCAGCTTCCAGTCCTAATGGTGACAAAGGAGCAAAATCTAAAAGTAAGAAGACTGACAAACATTGCAACTTTTGTGGGAAAGATGGTCATGATAAGTCCAAATGTTTTAAAAAGATGGCAGCTTTAGAAGCAACGATGAAGAAGCACAACATCAGTATTGATTCTACTTCTTCTTCTTCTCATGGACATGCACTTTCTGCTTCTGGTTTCTCCTTCAATGCAACTTCTACTTCTTCTTCTGATGAGTGGCTTATTGATTCTGGAGCATTTTATCATATGGCTAAGGATAAAGCCATATTTTTTGCTCTAAATGAATGTAACACCAAGAAAATATTTGTTGGTGATGATGGATCTCTCAGTGTCGTAGGATCTGGAACAGTTCAGATAGATAATGGTCATTTCAATGATGTATTATGTGTTCCAAGTCTTTCTTGTAACCTTCTATTAGTATATCAAATCACTCATTTAGGTGAAGGTAAAACCGTAGAGTTTTCACCTCTCCAAGTTGTAATCAAGGATCTAAAAGATCCTCAGCATGTTCTTGCAACTGGAATTGTTGATGATATTACGAGGTTGTACAAGTTTGACAACTTTGGATCGTCATCTTTTCCATCAGTTTTTGTTGCTCACAGCGATGACTTGAGCAAACTTTGGCATGTGCGGTTTGGTCATCTCAACTATCGCTCATTGCAGCAACTATGTAATCAACAGATGGTGACTGGTCTTCCTCTAGTTTCATGCAGAGATGGTGTTTGTGTCGGTTGTGTTCTTGGCAAACATCATCGGGACAGTTTTGACAAACGTGCCTCTTGGCACGCTTCGACCCCTTTGCAGCATGTTCATAGTGACTTGTGTGGTCCACTTTCTTCTCCTCCTTTTTCTGGGTGCAAGTATTTCTTAACTTTCATTGATTCCTTTTCCAGACACACTTGGGTTTACTTTTTAAAACTTAAGAGCAAATTTTTTGACAAGTTTTTGGCCTACAAGGACCTTGTAGAAAAGCAATTTGGACATCAACTTCAAAGATTGAGAATAAATAATGGAGGCGAATATGTGAACAATCAATTTACAAGTTACTGCACTGCACATGGCATCCATATGCAACACATTGTTCCATATACACCCGTAGCAAAATGGTGTTGTTGAAAGAAAGAACCGCACTTTAAAAAAATGGCTAATTGTATGATCCAATCTAAGGGATTAAGTCTAAATTATTGGGCGGAAGCCATTAACTGTGCAAATTACATAGTAAACCGCACTCCCACTAAGGCTCTTAAAAATATAACACCAGAAGAAGCATGGAATAAAATTAAGCCAGATGTAAGTCACTTTCGTGTATTTGGCAGTGTAGCATTGGGCTCACATTCCTGATGAGAAAAGGAAAGCATTGCAGCCTAAAAGTAAGAAGTGTATATTTGTTGGTTATTCCAAAGATGTCAAAGGTTACACACTTCTTCAACCACATTGTAATGAAATTATTATTAGAAGAGATGTTAAATTTGATGAAAATCTCTTGACCCACGAGCATAATTCAACATTTGTGCCTTCTTCGGCTTGCGAGCCATCTTCGACGTTTGTGCCTTCTTCGGCTTGCGAGCCATCTTCAACGTTTGTGCCATGTATTGTTCCAATTCTGGTTTTCTTCTTCTTCAAATGATGACAGTGAGGATGAAAATCCACCTCCGCCTGCTCAATTTCTTCCAAATGAGTCCATTGAACATGAACCTGCACCAGCACCATCACTCCCTAGATGGGTCTGTTCAACACGAGAAGCAGTTGGTGATCTTGTCGAGGATCCTTCAGATCAGTGTCGGACACGTTTACAATTCCAACGAGCCTTTTCTCTTTTGGCTCAAGTTTCAAAGACTCATGATCCAGAGACATTTGCAGAAGCTTCAGGTCATCCAGATTGGGATACAGCAATGAATGAAGAGTATTGTTCTTTAATGGCAAACGATACTTGAGATCTTGTACCTCTTCCGAAAGAAATAAAACTTGTCAGACGTAAATGGGTTTACAGAACTAAGTATGCATCAGATGGAAGTGTTGAAACATAAGGCTCGGTTAGTTGCCAAAGGATTCTCCCAAGTTGAAGTAATTGACTACAATGAAACCTTTGCCCTTGTCGCCAAAATGAATTCCATCCACCTTGTTCTTTCCCTTGATGTCTCACATAAATGGGAGGTCCATCAGATGGATGTTAAATCCACCTTCTTGCATGGGGATTTGCAAGAAGAAATCTACATGGAACAACCTCCTGGCTATGTCCAGAATGACTCTAGCCTTGTTTTTCGCCTTAAGAAATCTCTTTATGGTCTTAAGCAAGCTCCTTGAGCTTGGTATGCCAAAAAGGACAACATTCTTCTTGACACCGGCTTTTCTAGATGCCATTCTGATCCTAATTTCTATACCAAGACAGTAGGAAGCCACCTCATAATCCTTGTCCTTTATGTTGATGACCTTATCCTTACTGGTAGTGAGTCAAAAATTTTAAACCATGTGAACACCAGCCTTAGGGAATTTTGAAATGACTGACTTAGAATTTTTGCACTATTTTTCCTTGGCCTCCAAGTTTTGCAAACCAAGGAAGGAATTTTTCTTTCCCGGTCTAAGTATGCTTGTGACCTTCTTCGTCACTTTGACATGGAAGATTGTAAACCAACCCCTTCCCCCCTTCCACTCTGGAGTCAAGCTTGTTGCCACCTATACTTCTCTCGAAGTTGATGCCACTTTGTATCGTCAGTTAGTTGGTAGCCTCTTATACTTGACTCATACCCATCCTGATCTATCCTTTGTTGTTGGTCTTGTTGCCCGGTATATGCAAACACCCCAGGAAAGCCATTGGAAAGCAGCTAAAAGAATACTTCGTTATGTTTGGGGTACAATTTAGTTTGAGATACATTATAGTTCAGGGGGGCTCCTTTATTGGTTGGTTTCACTGATTCAGATTGGGTCGGTGATCCTGATGATCGGAAGTCTACTACAGGTTATGTTTTCAGCCTTGGTTCAGGACCTGTCACTTGGGCCTGTAAGAAACAAGAGGCTATTGCTCTTTCTTCAGCAGAAGCAGAGTACCGAGCAGCGGTTAATGCAAGTCAGGAACCCTTGTGGCTTCGATAGATCCTTTCAGAGTTTGGATTCCAACAGCAGCATCCAACCAGCCTTTAGTGCGACAATTAGAGTGCCATCAAGCTCGCCAAAGATCCATTTCAACATCAGCACAGCAAACACATCGAGCTACACATGCACTTCATCAAAAAGCTCATTCATGATAGAGTTATTGAAGTGCTCTTCTGCCCTACAGAAGATCAAGTTGCAGACATTTTCATAAAGTCTCTTACAGAAGTGAAGTTTTCCAAACTTCGATCTATATTAGGAGTTCAAGAAGTTGTCATTGAGGGGAAATAAGCTCTAAGGCCTCCTTCGTTCTCTTATTGTGTCATCTTTGTAAATCCTTCAATCCTATCCCAAGTTGGTCTTAAGGAGGGATGTTAGGATATTTAGACACTTAGGAATTAGTTAAGATCAACTTGGTCTATTGTGTCGTTGTTTCTTAGTGTGTTTCTTTAGTATGCATTTGTAGTTTTAGGAAATCCGACAGTCACGATATGTTCCCAACATAAGAGTGATCCGACAATTCATATTCTCCTCCATCTTAACGGCTACATTGATCTGTGGCTTAACACCCAATTGGTCCATGATCTCAATTTAAAGAGCATGGAGGATCATTTGTCGATGATCGATTGTGAGAAACTTGCTTGTAAAATCTCTCTATAAATTACTTTTGCATTAATAAATTGCTCCAAGTGGTCATGTTGGTTGAGGTCGTGGATGTTTCCCCATAAAGGTTTTACCACGTCCAAACATCGGTGTGTTGATCTTTGATCTGATTGTGTGAGTGGTTACTGAAGGGGTTCGTCCTCTGTTGGAATACCTATGTTGTCGAACAGAGTGAAGGGTACATTTTTGCTAAGGCCATGACAAAGGAGTTTAACAATAAACACCACCAACATTGGGGTTCATAAAGGGCTTGGTGCTCTTGATTAAATGCCAATCACATACCCTCATACATGATAGAATCCAATGAAAATGCTGCAATCCTATCAATCTTGAAATCCTGAAAGCTAAGTCAGGCAGGAAACTAAGACCTTGAAGTACCTACCTTATGGTGGGTGGGTCAGATACTAGAGCTAGAGCCAGCCAGAGAGAGTGTTTTAAGCCTAAGATTGAATTGGTGCGTGAGATAGATTAGGGCGATGAGAAAGTACGGATTTGGTCAAGTCTTTGTAACCGCGCTGCTGAATTTTGAATGGGATATGAAATTCTACTTCCTCCACATGAAGTCCGATGAGGTTGGAACCACTCTCAAACATCCTGAAACAATTAATGGTAATGTTAAAAAATTAAGTAAAAGGATAAAAACGAAAGATAAAGGAAATGTAAAAGGATAAAAATGAAAGATAAAGGAACATCTAGGGAGCGTTTAGGGAGCACCTTTGGAGCACGCTCCCAGGATCTGGGAGCATCCCATGGAGCATGGCACTCCTGAATTGGCAAGGAGCGTCCAAGAGTGCCCTAGAGCGTGCTCCCAAATTTTGGGAGCGTTCTCCCTAGACGCTCCCACTCGGAGTGCGCTCCGGAGCTTGGGAGCAGGTGAGGGGGAGAGCTCCTAGTAACCTTGTCTATTATACTGGTCAAAAAGATTTGACCCAGAAAAAGAGGATTTCTCCAAAGCACCAATATGGATCGGGCAATACTTTTGGAATGAGGGTATCTTAGAAGATATCGGATATATATGGGTATATACAACAAATCATCTAAGCTAGGAAAAGCAAAAAAGTATACCTCATATGCAAGTGTGTGTGTTGATGAACCTATCAAATCTACAACTATAACCAATGATCTTAGAATACCAAGATGAAGAATGGATCGAAACAATCAATTATGAGAAATTCCCCTTCAAATGTAGGATGTGTCATTACTATGGTCATTTGATGAGGGACTACCAGCTAAACCATCCACTAACTCAAGTGAAAACGCCATTCACAAATATATTCCAAGAAGTGAAAGCAAAAGGTGGAGGAATGAAGAAAAAATGGGGGAGAGATATAGCAAACCAGGATCCCAATATAAACAAATTAGAGGACTTGAACAATGTGAATGGAAAAAAGTGTAACATCTGACACAAATGGAAAAACAAAATCATGAGGAAGAGTGTAGTGTAGCTAGTGGAATAATATGGGGTACCTATGGAGGTACCCAAAGGGAATAACAGTAGATATGTATGAAAGGCCACTTTTAATAAATAAGGCCTAGTGTGAACACAATAAATGTAAGAGGGCTTACTAGAAGGTTTTGCTTAGAAGGTTCCTCCTCTAGAATGTTCGTAGGTGGCAAGTAGCACTATATAAACGAGGTATGAGCAATGTAATGGGCATGTTGAGAAATATTGTATTTGGAGCGTAGCTCATAAGGAGGTTTCCTCCTCGAAGAGGCAAGTGATCTAGAGTGGATCCCTTCCTTAAAAGGATCGATTGTACGGTGTTTCCCTACCCTAAGGGTTTTCATATAATAAAGTGGGATTTCTTCTATATCTTGTGTGGTGATTGCATTATTCAGATCTTTGGTACTTAACAAGTGGTATCAGAGCTCTTTCTTCGCCCACAAAAAAGGGAAACTTTTTTTTATTTTGCAGGTTTTCAAACGAAAAAAGAAAAAGAGTGTTGCGACACTGTGGTCAATTCGTGTAGCTTTATGTGCATAATTTGATGAAACCAGTTGTAGATCTGAGTTCCTCCCGGAAAAACAACCACTTTCAAAAACAAATCGTCCAAATCGGAGTTTAGGAAGCCAAGATATCACAGATTTAAAATCAGCATTTTTTAGGTTTTTTCTGCAGATGGTCGCGTGATTTTGCGGGTTTCTGTAGCAATTGGTGTAGCATTCACCCAAACAAATTGTAGATTTGAGTTCCTCTCACAAAATCACCCAATTTCAAAAAACAATCAGCTGAATCGAAGCTCCAGAAGTGAAGATATCGTTGATTTAAAATCAGCAATTTTCAAGGTTTTTCGTGACGGTAGCGAAACTGCAAAGCTCATAAATTTTGACAAGGTGCTCAAATTGCTAGCAGAACAACGCCATTGGATAGAGTATTTTCAAAGCTTTCTTTTGGTATATTATATGTGGTGCTTCTGATGGATATGTTGTGATATGTTGTGCATTGAAAAATTCTCCCCTTTAATCCTCTGAGGTATGCAAGACATCAAAGACAATTGTTGCAAGATATCAAGGACAATTTTCGAAATCTTCAAGAGACCATAAGCCAAAAATCAGGAGAAGTGTAATCTGAAAATCGTCGACATTTACAGTGCAACAGAAGATGATCAAGAAAGATTTGCCTAGTATAATTTAGAGTTTGATTGTGACGATTGCTATATGGACAGTTGTCATTTTTGGGATGATAACTATTTTCATCTTTTATTTGATGACTCTACTCCACCTAATCTAGAGAACATAAATGCGTCAGTTATGACTACCAGTGTCCAGCTTGCATATTCTACAATGGTATTGTTGCTTCCAAATCCAGCTTCAACCCTTTCCAACTATGTGGATGGATCTGCATATTTGGATCCACACGACTTGTGTAGACATTTGGAGCACCATTTTCAGCTACCTATTGAGTCTCGGTATCTTCAGAGGGGAGTTACATGAACAATTGGACATGGGACCCCAGTTTACAATGGAGCTTGGACTACTTCAACATGGTGGCTAGCACTTCTACATGGGACCCTGGTTCTCTAGCCTACTTCAGCATTATGGTCCACACTTATCCATGGGACCCTGGTATATGGTTGTACTCCCTCATAACAAGCGTTGACGACAATGCTTTCATAAGGGAGATGGAATGTAGTGTAGCTAGGGGAATAATATGGGGTACCTATAAAGGTACCCAAGGGAAATAATAGTAGATATGTATGAAGACCACTTTTAATAATAAGGCCTAGTGTGAACACAATAAATGTAAGAGGACTTACTAGAAGGTTCCTCCTCTAGAATGTTTGTAGGTGGTAGGTAGCACTATATAAAGGAGGTATGAGCAATGTAATGAACATGTTGAAAAGTATTGTATTTGGAGCGTAGCTAATTAGGAGGTTGCCCCCTCAAAGAGGAAAGTGATCGAGAGTGGATCCCTTCCTTAAAAGGATAGATTGTACGGTGTTTCCCTACCCTAAGGATTTTCATATACTAAAGTGGGATTTCTTCTATATCTTGTGTGGTAATTGTATTATTCAGATCTTTGGTACTTAACAAGTGGTATCAGAGCACTTTCTTCGGCCACGAAAAAGGGGAACCTTCTAGTAAGCCCTCTTACATTTAGTGTTCACACTAGGCCTTATTAAAAGTGGCCTTCATACATATCTACTATTATTCCCCTTGGGTACGTCCATAGGTACCCCATATTATTCCCCTAGCTACATTACAAAGAGAAGGAAGGAAGATTTTCAACAAGGAAACAAAAACAAATTTCATCAGAAGAACCTAAACCAACAAAGCAACGACAAAGGTAAGCCCAACCAAGTGCGAAAGACATCATAAAGAAGCTTAAATCAAGAAGGGATTCTCAAACAAAGAAGGACAGAGTGCATGAACTAAAAAGAAGAAAAACAAAGAAAGACCCTAGGGAACAATATGTAGAAAATCAATAACAAAAGCACACTAACACACATAGAGCTTTTGTCACACACTTAGCAAACATAGATTTCTATCTTAAATGAAAATAACCCACATCACGGTTATACTTCAATAGCAGAAACACACATTACTGAGCACATTTGCAGCAGAAAATAACAATGAACAGCAGTCACATAATCATGTGCACACCCAAAAAATTTGGCAACCAACTAGGGAAAACCCCAACTTGGGGAAACCCACCGAGAGAGATTTTATTATCAGCTTCAGGAAGAAATACAAACTACAGCAGTCAATAATGGCAGCAAGAGACAACTTACAGGCACTCAACAGCTCACCCTTTTTCTATATAGAAATCCGTGGCAAATCTGTACTGTTGTACGGCCCTCTCACTGAACAACAGCTAAATAAATGTGCCAATAGTCTGTTGTACGAACTGTCCAAAACTGTCCTTCTGGAACAAAGAAAACCCCGTACACACCTCGAAATTCGAGCCACTAAATGGCCTCGAAATCTGTGCTGATTCTCCTTGTTGTACTAATTGTACGGATCCGAACAGTACAGCCTCCAATAGTAGCAGTATTCCCAACACCTTTCACAAAGAAAACTCACTTGGGAAATGTGCCCAATATCTCTTGAAAACTGTGTCAAACCTAGCTGCAAACAATTTCTTCCTTACTCTCTCAAAATCTCTCAAAACTTGTCTTGCACACTACCCTAGGCTTACTCTTATAACCTGAAAGTGACTTTTCACCTTCCCCATCCCTAAATCCAATGGTCAAGATCTAATCTTGCCTTTACATGATCAAGGGACATGATTCATTCCCTCCAAAATAAATCACTTACATTTATTAAAGTAAAATTCCACTTTATGACATAAAGTCGCTTTAATAAAATATTAGAAAGGACACTTTACAAAAAGTCACTTTAATAAAAGAGTCACTATTACAACTTTATAAAAACCTATTACAAAGTCAAGTGCCTAGTAGTGCAAATGCAAGGTCACTTCCACATACAAGATAAAACATGTAGAGCACCTCCCCGAGCTATAAAAGCTAACACAATATCCACAGGACAACATAGAGTAGGGCCAAGGGCCAAGAGGAGCCCATAGAAATAGATGGAGAAGCAAATTTGGAGGAAAATCTCGAACTAGTGAAGGAACTAAGGAGATCCTGATGGGGGTAGATGGAGAAGAGGAAATGGAGATGTGGACATGAATCTACTAGCATCGAAATATGATCAGGCTATTTTGGACATTCTCGCAGAGGCACAATTAACTACAATCTAAAGATCAAAAAGGTGAAAGAGTAGCAAGGAATCCTAAAATCAAGTAAGGCCCCCTGCAAATTTTAGGGAATAAAATCCTTGTCTTTAGAATAGATGGAGAAGCAAATCTAGAGGAAAATCTCAAACTAGTCAAGGAACTAAGGAGATCCTGATGGGGGTAGACAGAGGAGGAAATGGAGATGTAGACATGGATCTACTAGCTTCGGAATATGATCAAGATACTTTGGATATTCTCATAGAGGCACAACTAATTACAATTTGAGCTCAAAACGGTGAAAGAGTAGCAAGAAATCCTAAAATCAAGACCGACCCCCTCCAAATCTTTGGGAATAAAATCTTTGTCTTTAAAATCTCAAAAACAAGACCCTCCAAATGGAAAAAAGGGTTGTAAATGGAATTAAGAAAAACCCAAAGAAGAAGGTCAACTTCTGATAAACTCAAGGAAATCACATAACTTGAAGGGGGTTTATCTCCAATCAAACCAAGAATTGCCAAAATGAAGGTTCTATCATGGAACGTCAAGGGTCAAAATGCCTCTAGTAAAAGAAGAATCTTTAAACCTCCTGTTAGAGAAACTAAACATATGCCTGATTCAAGAGACCAAAACAAGTATAGAGGGACTAGTAAAGATAACTCATAAAATCTGGAAGGAATGGAAGCATGTTGCAAATAGTTCCTTCAGCTTTGCAAGAGGCTTGGAGATCAAGTGGGATCCTGAGAAAGATGATAAAGAAAGTGAGAAAGGGGGAAGGTGGTGACTCTCTGGGAATTTTCTCTCTTTTGCAAGGAAAGATAACAAACCTGCATGCACCAATGGATATAAAACAGAAGTCACCATGTTGGGAAACACTTGAAAGCAAGAAGATACAGAAAGCAAATGATGGAGATCCTTGAGTTCTTGGAAGGGATTTTAATACATTATTTAATCTCTAGGAGGAAAAAAAAGGATTATGGTAGTCAAGAAACAATAGATTCCCTTAATCTTGTAGATATAGTCCCGAAAGAAGGCACTTTCACTTGGAATATAGACAAAGGAGCAACCTTGATAGCCAAAAGATTGGACTGATTCTTGGCAAGTGATGCTTTCTTCTCAAATGATATATTGATGGAACCTTTCATCCTAAACGAAGCAGAATCAGATAATTGGTCGAGTCTCCTAAATGGTTTATCTCAAAACAGACCAATAAACATCCTCTTCAGATTTGAGAAAATGTAGTTCACGAATCCAAATGTAAAAGATAATATAAATCAATGGTATAAGGAAGGAGATCCTTGAAGAGAATCAACAATGTTCAAGGTACAACAAAAACATAAATTCCTAAAAAGTAAGCTAAAGGAGTGAAACAAGATAGTATTTTGTAACATCTTCTAGCAAAAGGAGATATTAGAGAGAGAAATGAAGCAAATTCAGGACTAGATCCAGAGAGGACCTTGCGGAAGATCCATCAAATAAGAAGAACAACCTCCAAGAGAAATAGAGAATCAATAGATAAAAGAGGACATTTTTTGGAAACAAAAATCTAGAGTTGAATGGTTGAAAGGAGACGAAAACAACAAAATTTTCCACCAGACAACAATGAAATGTATAAGATAAGATAAGATAATTTTATTGATGTCCAACAAATGAATACACAAAGTCAAGAAAAGAAATAAGGGGAAATGACATCCTGTTTTCAAAATCTAAACCCTCAACCTCAAATTCACAAGGATGAAGTAACTGAAAATATATGCAGAAACATCCCAAAGTTAATCGTGGGTCCAACTTAACAGCAAGTAAAGCTCTAAGACCAGATTGGTTTCCCAAACCCCAACGGACCTACGTCACACGGTTCAGGTTCGAGTTCGGGTTCGACAAGGTTTAGGTTCGATTTGGGTTCAAATTTCCGGATGAGGTTCGACTTTAGGTTTGGCTATATATATATATATATATATATATATATATATATATATATATATATATATATATATATTATTTTTATATATTTATAACTATAATTATAATTATCTTTATATTTATTATAATTATAATTATATTGTTATATATATTTATAATTATAATTATTTATAATTAAAAAATATAAATATATATAAATTATAATTATAAATATAAATAACTTATAATTATATAAATTATATATAATATTAAATATATAGCTTGGGTTTTCGGTGCACTCGAAGTTTGAGAACTCCAAGAATTTCCCTTTGAGGCTTCGTTCGCTTGCTTGATTGAAGGTAAAACCTTTGCAACAATCGGAAGTTGGAAGAACGGTACCCACGGGTCGCAACGAGAATGAGCAATGATACGAAGTTTGAACTTTGAACCCTACCTTCTCGGTTTCCAGCCACAGAGTCCAAATTGCACGTTGTTCTATTGATATGGCACGAACTTTGAAGGAAACACGATTTCATGTGGCGTCAACTTCAATGGAAGCCCAATTTCATGTGCGACTGGAGGTATTGTCAAACAGCAACCTTGATTGGTGAACCCGTAAACAAATTTGACTAAACTTCGGTCAACCTTGAGGTTTGGCAAACCTCAACAAATTTTAATTTTTTTTTCAAGTTCGACGAATTTTGAACCCCAAGCTTTGAGTTCGTCAAACCTTGTGACTTAGAATGGACTACTTTCATGAATGTTGAGTCAATGTTGAGGGAGATTTTGTTGATGCAATAGAAGAATCAATACTTCAAAGAGAGTCGAGACACGCTAAAGTCTCCAACTTCCACCTTTATTTACCTTGATTCCCAAAGAATCGAAGGCCTCAAATGAATTGCAATTTATCAATCCCTAAATGCTACATTATAGGAGGGTTTGAGTTGGTTACATTTGTTCCTTCCCTGTCTGTCACATTAACTCATCATCCTTTCTTGTTGAAGAAGGCCTAATCTGGCCCTGACCAATCGTCGGCTTTGGCACAAGGCTTTCATGGAGCCTTAAATCACATCACCCCTCCCCCCCGCCTGATATAGATCTATTGATATGTTTATGTAGTTGTTGGCAACAAGAACCATGGTGTTGGTAGCAGAAACCAACCCCGGTGCACACTACAACAATGGTACCTGGTAGGGTACCCACAAAGGCATCAAGGAAGTTTGTTCTCAAAATTTATCATGAGGCAACTCTGATATTGAGGAAACTACGATTGATATTTCCCTTTCTGAATATGATAAAGTATGTGCTGCTTTCTAGGAACAAACCATATTGGTATATTTTGTGGGTTGAGTCCAACATAAGTTTGCCATTTGGAATTGGGTCAAGGAGGTTGGGGAGCCACATGGATGGCAATGCCTCCATACCAAAAGCCTGACCAAACGCTTTCTCCTGTTCCAATTCGATGAAAAAGCCATGTCCATGCAGGGATTACCCACAACCGTTGGGTTTGCAAGAATACCTTGGAATTTTTTTCTTTGTAGGACTATAGGGTTTCTTGGCCAACCAAATGGCTTAGTTGTCTTGTCCAATGTGGACAGAATTCCTTGGCCTTCACATGCAATTTTGGCCTTTTCCTCAAGTGCATATTTGCATCAGTCGATGGGTTTTCCTATTACAAGCCCTCACAATTTTTAACCCTAGGCCGCGTGAGAGGGTATATTGCCAAGTCAACTTGTCTAAAGACTTGAACGAATCTATTTTTCGGTTGAGAACAAGATGTTGAAGCAACCTAACAGGTATATCAACCTACCACATACATGTTTCTACTACCAAAGTCTGGATCACAAAATCCGTGACTACCCAATCCAAAGCCCATGTAGCACTTGTCACTCAAGCTAGTAAAGTTCTGACCAGCTCTCAAGCCAACAATGACTTGAATAACAGATGGATCTAAGTGGTTCACATGCATATCCAAAACAACAAATGATGCTCGAAAGGATCCTACCAACAAAGCCTCAGTGACAAGTGGTTTCAGTAAACCTCAGACCCAAAGCAACTCACCCTACCCCCCCAGGCCTTCCATATGAGGTGGCAGTCGCAGGGCTTGATCTCCACCTCCTGCTTAACCCCCCAACAAATGAAATGACAAACAACCTTCTAAAGAGGTTGAGAGACGTCAACTTAGACCACAAGTTTGCATCCCTGAGAACTCCTAAAACCTTAAACACCTATGAAGTTCTAGATGAGCTTGGAAGGGGAGCGGTTTGCACTTTGATCTCTCCTTGGCTAGATTCTATTGTTATTGGGTTGGTGACAAACCCCACACAAAGACTTGTTTGGACATTGCTTAACTTAGATGGTTGAATTTTGGGGCTACCCAATAATGCAAAGGAAAGAGATAGACTAGATGGTTAATGACTTGTCCCAGGCCCCTTTACTTGCTTGTGACAACTATAAATATGGTGGAGACTAGATTAAAAGCAAGATTCATTACCAATGTGAATCCACCTGGGGAGGAGGTGTGGTATGCCTTGAAAGCCATACTAGGTATTTAAGACCCTAATAGATTTCAATGCCATGACTCTACGAAATGGTGGTTTACATGGAATACTTTCCACAAAGGGCTTGAGCGGATTATGAAAAGGTTAGAGTCATGCTCTCTAAACAAAATTTCTTTTATTTTGACTATGTAGTATGTTGGTGGGAGGGCCAACCATTTCCTATAAGAGAGTATCTTGTCCAACCATTGACCTATCTAGTTCTCAGTTTCTTAAGGAGCAAAACAAAAGAAAAAGCACAAAAACTAGTTTATTTTAAATGTTTCACATCTCAAAAATACTAGTTGTATAGCTTGTTTTGGAAGCATATGGAATTTAATGGCTAGGCCAAGGGGTGACGAATGTTGACTACTCTAGTGACAGGATACCATATCCCAAACAGTGGCCTTTCTCAAGAGCTATGGCCACTAAATTGTTGACGTCTGTCAAAAAGTGCAATTGAGTTGTCAAGAAGGAGCTAGAATATGTCTCCCAAATCTTACATAACAACTCCTATGATGTTGAAAAATAGGCTCATGCGACAAAGTTCCGACATTTAGATGAGTGGATGAATTCTAGCAAGCCATAGGAGCTCAACTTAGAGCCTACCTGCATTGATTGAACACTAGTGACAAGCCAACTAAAGCCTTCTTCAAAGCCTCGACCACCAAGGATGCTTAGACGTAGTCCCAAGCTAATGATGTTTAGACGTAGTTCCAAGCTAACTATCCAAAGAACATAAGAAGGCATGTGAGCAAGAGCTAACTCTAGATGAAATAGTAGTAACCTTGACTAGATGGGTTCTCGTGTGAGTTTCACAGAGTTACGTGGGAGTTTGTCAAGTCCAACCTTTTGCAAGTGTATAAGGAGGCCATGAAGAAACAAAGCCTAGGTGTTGGCATCAATAAAGGTCTTTTCGAGTTCATTCCAAAGACAAGCAATCTCGAGCTCATCACAAGATGATACCAATTGTCATGTTGAATGTCTACTACAAGATTCTAGCCAAGGCTCTAGAACTTTGTATCAAACACATTCTACCTGATATTGAGTATCCTGAGCAAATGAGCTTCATATGGGGGCGGTTCATCCTAGACAATGTTATTGTTGTGTGGGAGTGCATGGAATGGGCCCGATCCTTGGGCTTGGATGCACTCTTTATCAAAATAGACTTAGAAAAGTGTATCACAATGTGGAATGGCCTTGCATTATAGCCATATTTAAGTCCTAGACTTTAGCTCCTTTTCACGCAAATGAAACCCTCTTTATTAAGGCATTCACTTGCCTCTCCCTAATCAAATGTAAATAAAAAAGGATTGGTTTATTTAGCCCTGTCAAACAAACTTGTCTACATGCCTCTACTCTTTATGTTTTGAACACATAAACTTGGGCTATCTAATATACAATAGACTAGGCCAAGGCCTTATCAAAGGTGTTCCATTACTAGAACTTGGTTCTACGCAACTAGTCAATGGCCACTTTGTTAATGACTCCATCCTTACCATTTTTTACAATCCTTGTGGGGGGATAACGCCATGGATTGTTTGTAGACTTTCTATGTTGTGTTTGGTTCCAACAACCAATGGGACAAGACCCAAAACCCACTACTTTAGACAAAGATTACGATAAAGGATCCTAATCAACTCATCTAGCTCCAATCTCCTTTGCTTTGTGTCAAGAGTTGTTTGTCCCATAATGTCTAATCTCAACAGCTTATTTCTTTCCCACATTATTTTCTCAACCAACCTTGATGTAACTCCCAGCAAATCGTCTTGAAAAGTTAAATACCAATCTCCGAAATGCAAATTCATCTCCCTGATTTGCGAGTAAATTTGACAATGTAGGAGAAAATGTTGCTCAGTTTCCACCTCTCATTTTCCACATATAAACATAACCTCTCATCTTAGGGTTTCTTGGGTTATTCCCATCTCCCTATTTGACATCTCAACCTATGGGAGTTGATTCTTAGTTGCATTATCACTTGCCTTTCTTGCCATGGGATGATATGCTTCAAGTAGTTTTGCAATTTGGTTTCTTCATGTTTGTTGAAGTTGTCTAACTAGTTGTTTCCTTTTTGACTATACAAGATCAGATTTCTCAATACCTCTAGTTTAATTGGTAGAGTCATGTTTTAGCTAAGAGTATCTGATAAGGGGTCTTGTTTTCTACCCTTAGACAGCTTGTTATTAGGTACTTTTGCACTTGTTCCAACTAGTTACATCTGTTTCTAGGTATACTCAAGCCCCATACCTCACATCCATAAAGGAGTATTGGGTTTATGAGTGTTTGGACGAGGGACTACAGCTTTTGCTAGTCCCAAATCTTTATTGTCGTACATCTATTTTAAAACAAAGAATTGCCTTCCAACCTGCTTGTAGTATTTTTCTTGTGCAAATGTCCCAACTTAGTCGATCATATTCCTTTGACTTCCAATTTAGTTTATCATATTCCTTTGACATATCTAGCTTTATGAACATCTCGTTCCTCTTGGATGCTTGCAAAAAATAATTTCTTATGTTGTGGTGAGTCCACAGTTAAGTGCGCTTGAGCCAGAGGTGTCTTGGGATGGGTGACCACCTGGGAAGTCTTGGTTACTGGGTGCAAGCCCCGAAAGTGATGATTGATGCTATGTGATTCATTTTGTTGGTCTCGATGTTAAATTTACATGCAGCAGCGAGAGCCATTCTCCTGGAGGATGGCTAAGACCCTAGACAAGATCTAAGGCCCCCAGTGCACTCCTGGGGTATGTGGTCTGGGACCAAATTGATAAAGACCCTAGACAAATGTCTAGGGCCCCTGGACTGGGTCCAGGGTAACCATGCCTG